>JBBBDQ010000870.1:247500-355000 GCA_037127315.1 Ascarosepion bandense | reverse complement strand
CTCTGAATCCCGATTGGTCATCAAATCGCAAAATTCAAAATATGTCAGAGAAACGGTTTTTGCACAGCTAAAGAATAAAAATCATTCTGGAGCCACCCCACGTGACTGGATTGAATATTTAAGGATGGTCTCCAACCGGTCACAGTGGTCAATCAGGGGAGGCGGTTTGTTAACACACATCTAAAATGTAACGGCAACTTCATATCGACCCGGAGATAAAGTCAGGTCACACCTTGTTCTCTTTCTGTTTCTCCTTATCTCTATCAACAATTACTACTACAAACATTTTGTACGAACTCTTAATACCTCAACTTTATCATTGAACATGATACACTTTTGATACACTTAACTTTCTCAATGAATATTAATTTCTACGAATTCTTGTTATTCCTTCTTTTAATAAATTTCTATTTAACATTCAAAATGTATATTTTATTCTTCTTACGCTATACAACACTAATCTACACATTCCAACTGACAACCAATCTTTTGATGAAAACCTTCTGATAATTATTCTGATGATTATAACTCTGTATAAATCCTGTAAGCTGTAGGGAGTTCAGTTAAGTCTGACACAAGGCCGAACAAAAGAAACATTAACCAGCTCCCTACACTTCAAGCTCACTGGTGCCCCCTCTTTATGAATTTACTTGAGCCACAAGATTAGCAACTAGGTCCCACCCTTTTACTGTGGAACCAATAAAATATAAACGCAAATTCTACTCCAGCAGCTTATTTTCTCGCACTTCCCACTTGTGGAATTCCCTTCCGTTTACTTGCTTCCCCGACAGCTACAATCTCCAAGAATTTAAATGTAAAGTCAATAGTCATCTCCTATCTCACTAACCTGTATCCTCTCTCTCATGCTCCTTTCTCTGTCCACTCCAATTTCATCAGTATTCTCATCCTTCCATTACCCACTTCTTGACACCTCCTATAACCTGTCACTTATAAAGCTTATAAAAGTAGGGAGGCAACTGCAGGACTAGCTAAAATTCGGTGAGGGGCTTGGTTCCTTCTGGCCCCTCGTAGAAAAGCCACTGGATGGCAGACAAAAAACTTTCTTTATGGGAGTTACATGAGAGCAGTTTTGTTTGGAGGTGTTAAAATTAGCAAGTAACTTTCTGTCACAGTTAGCCACTGATTAGAGCTCATTTTCAAAAGCAGCAGCAGCAAGATTTACTTTGTCGTTTCTGACAGATTTGCTATTAAGACAAAATTAAATGGTACTGTCATCTGCATAGATTCCTACTTAAGAACTGATTACATTAGAAAGATCATTGATGTAGATCAGAAGCAGTAAGATGCAGGATAGATCCTTAGTGAACACTCTTAGGGGTGTCGGTTATGCCTGGTACAAGACCACTCCCAAACATAGCCGACAATTCCACATTTTTTTAATATCAAGAGGTTGAAAGAATGGTTGGAGGAATATATGTTTGTTCGTACATTAAAGTAAAATGTTTAACAAAATAACAAAATTGTAAAAACAAAATGTTCAAAGAGAAAATGCATGTAGTTAATTGTTCAAAGAGAAATGTAAGTATGTAAATGTCCCACAGAAATTCAGAGTTCATAGCTGATAGTAGCAGAATGCGTGTATGTAAAAAGATTAAAAAGGTGGCTAATAAAAGTTTGTGTTCTTTTCCTTTTTATGGCCGGAGAAAAAAGTGAAGAGGCAAGTCAAGCAATAAAGGAGATTGTACTTATTGAAATCAGTTGAAGTATCTTGTTGTTGTTTTCTTTGGCGGTGTGTGGGTGAAGACGAAGAAAAAAATTGGAGGGAGAGAAAAAAAGGAGTGTCTGACGCGCCTTTACGTCCGGGTCGGCTTCTTGAAATTTGTTCCTTACATTGTGTCGAGGTCCTTCAGATTTGCTCCCATGACGGACTGACTTGATCGGTCAAGATATGATTTTGCGGGTGTGCAATTTTACTTTTTTCGTTTGAGTTGTTAGATGATATAGGATTTCTATCCTATATGTTTTTTTTATTTTTATTTATAATCAAATAGCCCCAAGCAAGGCATTTTACTGCCACTGTTTTGCAGGGGATTACATAGGAGGAAAGTTATGAGAAAGAGTGACAGGTTGCTGGACTCTTGACCAGGTCCACGACATTTATATTGAGCACTATTTAAAGAATAGTGTTTTTTGGTTACGGAATTTTGTTCTATCAGTACCGACCCTATACTTCGATTTATATATATATATATATATATATATATATATATACACTGTCCACAAAACATATATGCACTCTTTAAAAGACATACCATACAATGTTTATAAACTTCCAAACAAGTCTTTCTGGATATAACAATAAAGGCTTTTGCTCGGATGACAAGAGGTATTTGAAGAGCTTGGAACCACACCATAACTGCTTTTCTGCCCAAATCCACCTTGATCTGGAGTCCTAGCCTCTGTTAGGGTATTAGCTATAAGGAACTGGTAAACCATCAAACAAACATCAACAGTACATTTTATAATAAAATGAGCAACAATACATTTTTATAGGATAATGAAAACACTAGAAAAATATAAAATCCATTTTTATATTAAAATCACTAACAAAATATTTTATGATCTGAAGATAAGCAGGGAGTGAGAGCTTAATGAGCGATCAGTAGATCAACAAAGTTCCACGTATTTGTATTTTGCTGTGTTTAATATATATATCGTTATTTCCTATTTTGGTTTTTGTATTATTTTTTGCTGGACTCTTAACCAGGACCACGACATACAGATTATACAAAAATATGTCACATGGTAATTGTAGAACATTTTCCAAAAAAATTCGAATTTGTGAGTAGTAATTTGTGTACTGTTATCCGAGACTATGGTATCTGGAATGCCATGCTCTGCAAACAGTTCGTGTAAAACATTCACGGTGACCAAAAAATTGTTTTTGTACTTACAAATTTCCGTCTACTTAGTAAAGCTATCCACTACCACAAGATAAAGTGATCAATTCATTAGACCTGAAAAATCTATATGCAGTCTTGACCACGACATATCTGTCTTAGACCTAGATTGTATTTTCTTGGTAGGTATTTTTACTGTCAAAGCATAACCTTGTAGTTCCACGTATTTCTATTTTGATGTGTTTAATATATATATCGTTATTTCCTATTTTGGTTGTTTTTGTATTATTTCTTGCTGGACTCTTAACCATTTCCACGACAATTATATAATACAGGATATAGTAAACATACTCTAAAATAACTATTCATTATTTGCACTATTTACATTGTTCGAACTGTTGTTCTCATCTTTGTTGCCATATTAGAGCTCAGTGAGCGATCAGTAGATCAACAGAGTTCCACGTATTTGTATTTTGCTGTGTTTAATATATATATTGTTATTTCCTATTTTGGTTTTTGTATCATTTCTTGCTGGACTCTTAACCGGGTCCACGACATTTACAAATCCATCATTCATTGAATACTGTTGTCATATCTGATTTAATGCTTCTAATTTAGATCTTGAGATCTAAATGAAGGATTTGTAGTGTAATTTGTTTGGCTTTTCCACTTATTGACTTTCTCACTGACGTTTCGTGGCTTCCCTTTTTCTTTTCTATAAAAACTTTCATGACAGCTGTTCTGACAAGTTCTTTCGCTGGTGTCCCGACAACATATATATAAGCCTGCTACTAGACTAGTATTTAGTTTATTATTGAAATAGCTAAATGAAACCAATGCTTTTAATCCATCAGTTTCTGTTCTGGCACTTCCAGCTTGTGGAACTGCCTTTAGTTTACTTACTTTTCAGATAACTACAATCTTCAAAAATTTAAATGCAACGTCGATTTCTTGCCATTCTCACTGTAAACCTCATCAATAGTGGCAATGCGATCAGTGATCTTTTGTTTTAGACCAGTGATGTTTCGTATCTTTTGTCGATATCTTTAACATAACCCTTAAAAGAAGTCCAAGGGTGTGATACCAGGTGAACGAAGTTGCTAAAGAATTGAGACATCTCTTCCAATCATCCGGTCTGGAATTATTTTTTTTTTAATTTGAGAACCCACGAAACATGCAGTTTCTAATGGGATTCTGCAATGATCTTTGGTTGAAGGTCATCTAGTGGTTCCATATATTCTGTTAGAAGATCAAGATTTGCAGAAATTGATATCTTGTTGAAGAAAAATAAGATAGACTAATAATTCGATTGCACATGATGCCACACGTCACATTCACCTTTGGGTTATCTCAGCAAAGTTTCATCGTCATATGGGAGTTTTCTGATGCTCAGATTCTCTCATTACGTGTGTTCAGTTTCGCTGAAACATGAAAGATTGCCTCATCACTAAAACAAGCTCGGGTGGGGAACGTTTTATTCTTAGAAACTCGTTATTTTTATCTTGGTTTACTATTTGGCTCGAGTGTCTGTTAGAGTTATAATTTGTTAGCGTAAAATCGCAAGTTTTGTGTCGGAATTTTTCTCCAGTTGAGAGTTACAGATGAAACTGCCTGGCAGCAATACGGATGGACTTTCTAAATGAACGCTGAAAGACTTATCAAATACGAATGATGTTTTCCGCAGATGTTCTTAATTGTCCAATTCTTCCTTTATCCAAAAATGTATCCATAAATTTATTGTGTTATGCACGAATTGAAGGACATAGCGGTGGATCTCTTCTATACTATGTTCTGAGGTTTCGCTGAGTCAACGTAATCGATTTTGTTTGATTGAATAAACTATGACAAATATTGTGTCATTTTTTATGAGTAGCTAGTTTTAGGAGTTCATTTAACGGTACCTCTTTTATCATCAGGATAGCTGAAATTCACAAATGCAATTTGAATAAAAAAAATCTTTGATAAGCCACTTCCCTATCGTCGAAATGTGGCCTCCCTTTGTCTGTTCTATAAATACTTTCATGGCTTCTGCTCGGACGAACTTAAGTCACTGGTGCCTCCTCAACAGGAGTTTACTCGTGCAACCAGACTGGCAACTAGGTCCCACCCATTCACAGTCAGGTTAGCCAAATGCAGACGACAATTCTACTCCTGCAGCTTCTTCTCTCGCACTTCCCGCCTGTGGAACTCGCTCCCGTATTCTTGCTTTCCTGACGGCTACAACCTCCAGAAATTTAAATGCAAAGTCAATAGTCATCTACTAACCATTGGACTCTAGCGCTCTCCCCACCCCCGTATAACCTTCCCTTTCTCTCCACCTATGCATCTGTCATTGCACCTGCTTTCTCGGCTTTCTATTGCTCCTTTCTAACCAGTTTGTACTCCTCACTCTTTTCTAATTAATCTTTTTACAGTTATGTAGCCCCCTGCACATCAGTGGCATTTCTGCCTTGCTCGGGGTGAAATGATTAAAAAAAAAAAAAAACTACCGAGTACATAGAATAAATCTAGTTAGGTGGTGTAGTATTGTACAAATGCAAGATGAAAGTTCCGGTTAATTTCCTGGCAAAAATACATAGCCGGTAGTAATGCCTGCCTGCAGAAGAACACCGTGTCTTGGAGCTTAAAACTTGTGCGTGTGCACGCATATATATATACTAGTCATCCACATACAAGCCCGTTTCGCTGCTACCACAGCTCATCAGTGTGAAATTTTAACGTCTTGTATATAAGCAGTGTATACAGACGCATATAACCGAAGTGGAAACTGTTTTTAAAATTTTCTTCTCCAGAGAGCTTAATCGTAATGAGAGCATAATATATTAGTCATCCACATACAAGCCCGTTTCGCTGTATCACAGCTCAGACTAAACTATCGCTCGGTTCACACTCCACCCACGTCTATTGAACGTGTGAAGAGGCTCAACCCTTGTTTCCTGTTAAGGATGTGGTTTCCGGCTTTCTCTTTTCCAATCTTTTCACTGTTACGTAGCCCCCTGCACATCAGTGGCGTTTCCGCCTTGCTCGGAGTGATATGATTAAAAAAAAAAATCAGTGTGGCTAGACATATCCACTTGCTTCTATATATATATATATACGAAAAGAGATTTGTAGGCGCAGAAAAAACAACAAATAGCATTGACGTCATAATGTAGATAAGACCTTAGGACCCTTTCAGGCCAACACATTATCAAAGGTGCTCGTTGGCAGTATTTTAAATGATGGACAATACGCATAAATATGAATTGTAGAAGGGAAGGTGGCACTCGCTATAAAAACAAAATTTTAATCAAAATTAATTAAAATGTTAGTGGCGGTGTAAACGTAATGTTCCACAAGAGCAATAAAATGGAAAAAAGGACTCACAAACCCTCTAACAACCATAAGGAGCGACTATATATATCCAAGTATAGGGTTGGTATGGCTGGAATTAAATTCCGATATAAAAAAAAAAACCCAAAAACACTATTCTCAAAAGTGTGCTCAATAAAGTAAATGATATTTCTTCAAAATTCATAACATAAGCATGATATAACATTACGATAAAATAGCTATTTCTTTGCAACATATCTTGTGCTTTGTCAATAATGGTGTTGATTGCGTGATGAAAGATTTTAAAAAGTTAAAACTAACCAAACCCCCTCAGTAGAGGAGACAACTTTACGTAATCTGTGATAAACAATCAAAGTACAAGGAAATATTAATTCAAAAAACGTGACAACATACCCTAAAGGCAAATTAATTGGTGCATTACTGCTAATGTTAGATTAAAATAGAAATCAGTATTACTAACTGACTATTAATTTCACTTTAAAATAAAAACTAATTTGAAGAAAACTATACACACACGCGGATGGATCAATATTCGTTGTCTAAACACAGATGGATTTCGATTTTAATATTTGCTGTACAATATTGGATCTATTTAGTTTCATGTGAAATGATTGGAATAAGTGCATTGAAAAGGGAGTAGAATGTACTGACATTTATTTATATAAAGTTAATTTGCTCATTTTTAGTCTAAGTTTGTCGTATTGACAAACTAACTGCATATATATATATATATATATATATATATCCGCAGACAGATCTCTTTCACTGTATCACAGCTCATCAGCACGGTTAGACATCCGATTGAAACCCGACCGAACTGGCGTCAGTCGGTGATTCTACCTCTGAGCTATGAGGCAGATTTTTAGCGTGTGATATAACATGTATACACGCGCCAGTAGTTAGAGTGTTCTAATTCATTACTGAATGAACGATGCATAGATGCTAGAGTAGCTACTGTTTTTTCAAAATCTATCATTCTTTAAGATTGCTCAATCAGGGTGTGAGAGCGTAAATTCGTCATCCACATACAAGTCTGTTTCGCTGTATCACTGCTTATCAGTGTGGTTAGACATCCATTTGCTTCTGGCAGGGATCGAAACTCGACCGATTCGGTGTCAGTCGGATGTGTGTGTGTGTATTTGTGTCTGTGTGTGTTTGTGTGTATGTGTGTGAGTGATAGAATAAAGTAAAAGAACGAAGTAGGAAAGGTATGTCAATCAAACATGTAGTTTCTGTCTCTTTGAAAGGGTTTCCATATTCAGAGAAAATGAGTTGAATATATCGATCGGAATCCGACAAGATCATAGAATAAAATAAATGAAAAAACCAGGAAAGTAAATCATTCTAATATGTTATTTTATAATCATTTCACTCCAAGCAAGGCAGTACTACCACTGGTGAACAGTGGGATGCCATAAGATGAAAATGCAGGGAAAGAGGAACAGGTTAAATGGGGTGACGGATAACAGATAAGAGAAGGATGGGGATACTGGTGTGAAGAGAGCTGCGTGAGAGTAGAGCGAAAAAGGAAAAGAACAAAATACAGGGATGTCAGAGAATGGATGGGAATCAAGGAGAGAAGAGATGGCAGTTGATGTTGCATTTAAGCTCTTTGAGTTTGTAGCTGTCAGGAAAGCAAGTATACGGAAAGGAAATTCTACAGGTGGGAAGTGCGAGAAAAGAAGCTAACCAGTAGAAGAGGTGGTTGCATTTCATTGTTTTGACTGTAAAAGGGTGGGACCTACTTGCTAGTTTAGTCGCTCGAATAAATTCGTGTAGAGTAGGCACTAGGGAACTAAGCTCGTCAGAGCAGAAGCCGTGAAAGTATTTGTGAAAGAGACAGAGGAAAGCCACTTCTTGTCGGTGAGAAAGTGACTGAGTTGAACTGCTAGGTGCGGAATCAATTATATTGTAGATTCTCCTTTGGATTTTGTTGAGAACTGCGACATGAATAGCGGGGGTGCCCGACCAGAAATGACAACGATATTCAATGCACACCTTCCTAGCAATAGATTTAGCTATTGATTCAATGTACTGGTTCCACTTGAGGTCGACTGAGAGAGTTAGGTCCTGGAGGAGTGGTGTATTTCTTTCAGGGAGACTAACGTGATCCATTTTGGTGGCGAGTAAGAAAGATTGTCTATGGTAGTTAAAGTACGGCATTTTGGAAGTATTAAAACTTACGAGTCATTTCTTACCCCAGTCCATCACAAATTGGAGGTCCTTTTTAAGATCAGCAGCGAGGTTTGCATTGTCAGCCTCGGTAGATTTCTTATCGAGGTGTGAGTGAATAGTGGTATCGTCAGCATAGATGTCTACTTGGGATCTAATTAGATCGCGGAGATCGTTGATGAAGATCAGAAAAAGCGTAGGTGATAGGGTAGAGCCTTGAGGGATACCCGCGATCATATAATGGGATCTGGAAGCATGCCCGTTCAATACCACCTTCATTACATGATTTGAAGGGAACGATTGGATTAAATCAAACAGGCGTCCATTTATACGATAGCGCAGGAGGATAGCTTGTCAGACTCTGTCGAATCCTTTAGAGATATCCAGTGTAACAGCTTGAGCTTCTTAGTTCTTATCGAGAGCCGGGCATATGTATTCGCTGATGTCCGTTAGCATATCCGCAATAGACCTGGCGAAGCGAAAGCGATACTGTTTGCTGGAGAATATACTGAGGACTATGAGATATTGAACCATTTCAGCGTTGAAAATAATAGCCTCGAACACCTTGCCAAAAATCAATAATTTGAAGGATCTGAGAGTTCTCCAGGGTTGTCAAAAAACAGGAACCATAGAGGAGAACTTCAAGCAAACAGGAAAGATATATGACAATTACAAATATAAATGTTTCACTTAACTGGTTTATGTTATTTTCAAGATCCCAACTCTAGAGCTTCGAAGACAGACCATTCAGTAATCACTCTGCACTCTGCACACTCTTTAGAAGGCACCATCAATTATATATATATATATATATATATATATATATATATATATATATAAACTTATTTATAAATGGAACTTTGTGTGTGTGTGTGTGTGTGTGTCTGTGTGTGTGTCTGTGTGTCTGTGTGTCCGTTACCTATAGACTCCGAAACGGCTGAACTGATTTTCTTGAAAATTTACACAATTGTACTATAAACGTCTGCGAGTGTTCTTAGCTAGGTTTTGTGTCGATGTACTCCCGATAAATATGAAATATCGAAAATCGATAATAAAAAAAATCGGGTTATAGGAGTGGTCCGATTTTTATCATATTTCATACACTCATAGTCAAAGATACAAGAAACGATATTCAGAAGTTTCAAGGTTGCAGTTCTTACAATAGTGCAGAAAATTGATAATATATATATATATATATATATATATATAATAGGCAAGATGTTTGTGTGTGTGTGTGTGTCTGTTTATCTGTTTGTATGTCCTTTATACAAGACCACAATGTTTATCCGATTCTCACCAAACTTCACAAATATTCTTTAGGCTGAGTCTGAGCTCAGGACCATGGATTAGTTTTAAAGCTTTCATTACACCCGAGCAACGCCGGGCTATACTGCTCGTATATATATATATATATATATATATATATATATATATATATATATATAACAGGATGTTTAAGTCCCATGCTTTCATTTAAATATATTTTATTTTCCTTTGCAAAATAGTTCTCAGATAACAACTGAAAAAATTACATACACATTAGATACGCATTAATGACATCATATCGTCGGCTAACTTGCTATTGATTTGATAGCATTTCTATTAAACCGCCCATTATCAATGAACAAACTTCAAAACACAAAGAATCTGATAAAAAAGCCTCAATGAATATGACAGATATTTACAGATAATAAAAAAATTTATATACACTTTATAAGCAGCTGCAAACAGTAAATCTACATATTACACACACACAAAAAAAAACAATACAAATATTCTTAAATTTGAATTCAATTTCGCTTACACAGTAAATATCAATAAAAAAAAACAAATACAAACAAAAAACAGAAAGAAAACACACAACTCAAACTAAAACATTAGAACGGTATCTTTAAAAATAATATGTAACAAAGTTTAAATTAAATTTGAAATGTAAACTCAAAGCGCATTAATAACATCTCTTTATATCAACAGACTATTTTTCAAAAATACATCATCAAAATAAATATCAATTCGCTTATGAAAACCGAAAGTGTTTAGAAATTGGACAATTTATGTATGGCCAACCTCGATTCGTTTATTAGACAACTCGTCAGAGATGATGAAAAAAATATCAATAGTAAACCTCGTTCTTTAGTTTTCAATTAAATGCACATACATTTGTGGATGCGCGCTAACAGGGATTTATATGAGAATAACTTTGGCGCACACACACACACTCACATGCACACAAACACACGCACATATATATATTGTATATTTATGCATCAATCTCTCTTCTATGCAGGTTTTTAAGATTTTATGGCTAAGTTATTTATGTAACATATATGATCTCATGATTTTTTCTTTTGAGGACATAAATTATATATAAAAATTGTCCGAATGTTTTGTTTATCCAAGCGCTTTTCGGCTATAATATTATGTAGTGTAGGTCAGTCAGTTAAGTGCCATACGTGATACACGCTTGGGCGATCATGTCTCGAAAGGGACATGACTGACTGGGCAGAAGATTATCCCGCAGTAGGTTGCCATTGCTTTCTGCAGTATACTGGTTGCTGACCAAGGCTATAGAAACTAATCTGTTCTGTTATTTAGCCCATAACTAGAAGGAATAGGCGGATTAATACCTTTCCCAAGGGTATTTACGCGTAAGTGAAGGCAATGAATTCAGCTGAAATTCGAATTCGATTTCTCGTTCCGAGCCGATATCCAATGCACCACAACGCACATCCGTAGTGTAGGCACTTTCCCTAAATCGCTAAAAAGCAGCAGTGTGAAGAAAAATTCTCAAACTTAATATGAACGAAATTTTCATCAAAATCTTTGTTATTATTAAGAGGAAGGAGAGCGAGGTGGGTTGTCAACTGTAGCCAGTATCTGACCTGTAGACCGAGAGGTGGAAGGAACTAGAATCAAGAGCCTGCTAGGAAAAATAAAGACAGAAATAATCTAATAGCCAGCAAAGAAAAAGAAAGACAGAAAGAAATAATTTAATAGCCGTCAAGAGAAAGGAAAGGATATACAGGCTGGTGAAGAAAGAACTAGAGTCAAGTGGTTAAGAGATGAGTATTGACATTGCATTTTTTTTAATCATTTCACCCCAAGCAAGGCATTCCACTGCCACTATTGCGCATGGGGCTACATAGGGGAAGGTAAAGAGAAAGAGTGGTTAGATATGGGAAATATAGAAAATGTCAGAAGGAGGGTGACAGATGGGTAAGGCTCCCGAGGTTGAGGATTGGGTAGATGGGAAGAGTGTTTGAAAGAATGGATGCGAGTTAATGTGTTAGGAGGTGTCTATTGACCTTACATTTAAACTCCTGGAGATTGTAGCCGTCGGGGAAGCAGTCATGTGGAAGGGAATTCCACAATCGGGAAGTGCGAGAAAAGAAACTGTTGGAGTAGAAATTGTGGTTGCATTTTATCGGTTTCACTGTAAAAGGGTGGGATCTAGTTGCCAATCTAGTATCTCGTGCAAATTCGTACCTAAGGGGGCATCAGTGAGTTCATCGGAGCAGAAGCCGTGAAAGTATTTATAGAAGAGACACAGGGAAGCCACGTCGCGACGGTGAGAGAGAGAGAGAGACTGCAGCCGGTCTGCCAAGTCGGTATTGATCACATTACAGACTCTACGTTGTACTTTGTCAAGAAGCCCGAGGAGAATAGCAGCGGCACCCGACCAGTATTCAATGCACGGGCGGATGGTAGATTTATATATGTGTAGGATAGATTCAGACGGAAAAAACTTCCGGGCCCTGCACAGAGAACCGACTTTCATAGCAGTGGATTTAGCAATGGATTCGATATAGTCATTCCACTTGAGGTCCACTGAAAGTGTGAGACCAAGGAGGCGTAGTGTTTTACTCTCAGGGAGGCAAGCCTGGTCCATGCTAATGGGAGGTAGGTGCGATTGTCTATGGTGGTTAATTGATAGCAGCTTCGTTTTAGAATCATTAAAGTTTACGAGCCATTTCTAACCCAGTCCTCTACGGATTGGAGGTCCTTTTCAAGCTCGGCTGCAAGGTTAACTTTGTCGCCCACACCAGATTTTTGATCAAGTCGAGAGTAAACTGTGGTGTCATCGACGTACATACCTACTTGGGATCTTAAATTCCTGGAGGTTGTAGCCGTCAGAAAAGCAAGAATTGGTAGAAAGGAACTGTAAGCATAGAACTTATGGTTACATATGAACATTTCAATTGTAAAATGATGAGACTTCTGTACCAACCTAGTACTGACCTTAACATCAGAATTCATAAAGTTTAAGTACCATAAAAGAATGTTCGTCAGAACAATTATAATGATAGTATTTATAGGAAATGCACATAAAAGCAATGAGGATGTACGTTGTGGTGCAGTGGATAACGGCTCGGAACGACAAAATCGGGGAGCCGACTTCGAATTCCAGTTTAATTACTTGCATTCACTTACGCGCAAATAACCTTGGGAAAGGTATTAATCTGTCTCTTCTCTCTAGTTATGGGTTAAATAATAGAACAGATTCAGTTCTAAAGCCTTGGCTGGCAATCAGTCTACCACAGAAAGCAATGGCAACCTACTGAGAGATAATCTTCTGTCCAGTCATTCATGTCTCTTTCGAGACATGATCGCCCAAGCATGTTTCACGTATGGCACTTAACTGACTGACTGACAAAAAAGCTATATTACTGTGATGGGAATGCAACTAAAGACAAGATACCAGGTCAGGACTATTTTATCAATAATCTTTAAATAGCTTGTTATGGTTTATAAAATGGCGAGTGTTCTAAAAATAGAAAAAGATAGACACAGACGCCAAGAATTCAAAATTGGGCGGCAAAATAAGGAACCATTTCTTTTGGTAGAATAGGAGTAAGAAGTAGGAGTTAAGGACAGTAGTTTTGTGTAGGAGCTTTAAAAAGGGGAAGACGCTAGAGTTGACAATTAGAGTCCAGAAGGGATAGGCTCGTTTACTGCTAGCATTCCACAGTGAAGAGAATAGTCTGCTCCTTTATCCACACAAAATTTAAAGGTTGCAACTTGATGTAAAAACCTCAAGTTTTATACCAAAAATAAACATCATTAATTCAAGTTTGTGTTATCTTCTAATTATACCAAAACGAAGCAACACAACAATCTATTTGTTGTACTAGCTCATATGTAGCAGCAATATTCAAAGCAAGTACGAATAAGAGACTTATAAATTTGTATGAATTAGAAAACTGTAAAATTGTCTAGTATGGCACAGTGTACCAACTTTTCTAGCAACAGACTTAGATAGCAATCATTCCGTAAAATCTTTCGACATCATGTCAGCTGCTAACTCTATCCCAAAAATATGCATTGAGTCAATCTTATGGTAGTTAGCATCAGCCATGTTGATAGATGAGAGAAAGCGGTTTCAGACGTTTAATAGAGGGCAGTTTCACTTTTGAGGCGTTTAAATTAACAAACCCTTCCTTGCTTTATTTAACAGCAGAGAATTCTAGCTAGACAAGCTTGCTAAGCACAACACCACCTTGAAGTGCCTCAGCAGGATTAGGAGAAAAGACTAAATTTACTAAAAGTTGAAGAGTACATGAAATTGTGGCAAGCCTTGATCGACTGCAGCTCGAAGGGACACGACACATAGAAGAAGAAGAAGTTAGTTAAGTGCCATACGTGATACACGCTTTGGGCGATCATGTCTCGAAAGAGACATGACTGACTAGGCAGAAGATTATCCCGCAGTAGTTTACCTTTGCTTTCTGCGGTAGGGAAGATGCAGACTAATACCTTTCCCAAGGGTATATGCGCGTAAGTGAATGCAAGGAATTCAACTGGAATTCGAACACGGCTCTCCGATTTGTCGTTCCGAGTCGATATCCATTGCACTACAACGCACATCCGCTAGAAGAAGAAGGTGTGGGTGTAATATAATAAATCAAACTCAGGGAGCATATATACTTGTCTGGACCGCCATTTTCCTTTTAACGGCCCATTTTTAAATTCAATACATTTCATTAAAATTCTCTTCCTTTCGCTGTCTTTGTGTATATGCCTGTGTGTGTGTGTGTGTGTGTGTGTGTGTGTGTGTGTGTGTGTGTGTGTGTGGAGTTGGGTTGGGTGCATCATTATCTACTTAAAATCTAATAGCAATTTTTTGTCTGTTTTGACGAATGGGAAAACCGGCCTGAAAGTAAACGAAGTTGGAAATGTCAATCATTATTTCTAGGCGTTTAATCAATGAAAACCTCTTTCGATATTCAAGATCATTGAAATGAACATTGATACGCAGCATATACAATCAATAATTGTATCTCGCTTTTGTACAGCTGCGCAATCCAATTATGTCCGAGAACAATTGGGCAGGACTGAAGCAAGGGTAGTCAGACTAATAACGAATAATCTTTCTTTCAAACAATACAAACTGCCTGGTGGCAGAGATAGTTGTTTATCACTCATCAGCGACAGAAGTCAGTGTGTGAGCTTCACTTAAAGTCCCTTTCCCTCGTGTATTCACTTTGTTTTTCTATAAAGATTTTTACAGCAGCTGTTCTAATAAGGGATGCACGTTGTGGTGCAGTGGATATCGTCTCGAAATGAGAAATCAGGGAGCCGAGTTCGAAATCCAGTTGAATTCCTTGCATTCACTTACGCACAAATACCCTTGGGAAATGTATTAATCCGTCTCTTTCCTCCAGTTATGGGTTAAATAAAAGGGCAGATTGGGTTCTATAACCTTGTTTGGCAACCAGTCTACCGTTGAAAGCAATGGCAACCTACTGCGGGATAATCATCTTCCTAGTCAGTCATGTCTCTTTCGAGACATGCTCGCCCAAAGCGTGTATCATGTATAGCACTTAACTAGCTAACATGGCCAAGTACATTAACTTACGCACAAATACCCTTGGGAAAGGTATTAATCCGTCTCTTCCCTCGAGTTATGGGTTAAATAAAAGGGCAGATTGGGTTCTATAACCTTGTTTGGCAACCAGTCTACCTTTGAAAGCAATGACAACCTACTGGGAGATAATCATCTGCCCAGTCAGTCATGTCTCTTTCGAGACATGCTCGCTCAACGCGTGTATCACGTATGGCACTTAACTGGCTGACTGTTCTAATAAGCTCTCCTTCTCGATTGAACACTGGTTCGTGTACGACCACCGAAGTTAAGTAACGTCGATCCTGTTCAGTAACTAGATGGGTGACTGCTTAGGAATACTACGTGCTGAAATGACTTGGTGATGCAATGGAGACTGTTTCAGAATTATTAATCGGAGTTCAAATTCTAATTGGGTTCGTTATATTCATTTACGAACAAATAACCTTGGAAAAATATGAATCTAATTTTTCTCTTCCAGTTGTTGGTTAATTAGGAATTTGATGAATAAATTATCATCTCAAAAAATCATTTAAATCTAAAAATCCTTTCTGGATTTAAATAGCCAGTAAAAGGTTGATTGGTAAATTCGTAGAAAACGAATCTACCAATAAAAAAAACTTTCTTGGTACCTCGACCGTGTGAATTTAACCGTATTACTAGATTGTCAAATAGGTCTCATCGTTTTACTCTTGAATTAGCAAAATGTAACCGTAAGTTCTATTCTAAGATTTTTATTTCTCACCTACGCAATTCTCTTCTAATTACTTGCTCCCTTGCCAAAAACTTAAATGCAACATCAATCGCAATATTCTGTCTTTTTGAACCCTGTTTGTTTATTATCCTTTCTGGTTCTTTTCTGCTTCCAAGCGTCTCAGTGAAATTATCGCCTTGCTTGGAATGAAATGATTTTTAAAAAAATTAGAACGCTAACAGAATTTTACCAAAAAATATCGGAAATCAAATGAGAAAAATACTTTTGCATAGTGATGGTTTCAAAAAAGCGGAAATAATTTTAAATTACTCTCTGTCAAGTCTCAAGTGCTCAGACAGCAATCACTTCCCGCAGGATATTTGCTGTGCCCAAGATGATTGCTTTTTTGGCAATGATGCTGGGTACGATTCAGAATGATACGTGGAGCTAGAAAGCAGCAAAGAAGTCGTGAAGAAAATGGTTACATAAAAGAACATTTATACTCGGAGTCAGAAAAAGAGTCAGCTGAAATCTCTTGGACACATCATGAAAAAAGAGGGCTTATATCAGGATATATCAAAGAGAAAAGAGATAGGGGAGGGTAACGGTGACCTACTAGACGGCATTATGTGAATTTATGACGAAATGGGAGAGAGAAAGCTGAACAAATGGAGAAAGACTACTTAGAGCCACGAGGAGTGGGAGATTGTAGAGAGCCATGATAGCCCAAGGCCCAAAGAGACACGGAACAAAGAATAAGAATAAGAAAAAGATTATTCTGGCCAACACGATTTTTGGTGCCAAGAAACAAAATAAATTTTCACCTAATTTGATGGAAGCAGATTCCGAAAACGGGCTTAGATTTGCTGTGTTGAAATTGCTCATTTTTGGAGGAAAAAAAAAGGACTAATTTGCGATGTTGGCTGATCGCAACATTTTTTTTTCTTTATAATCGTGTCGCCCCAAGCAAAGTATTTTACTGCCACTGTTGAACAGGGGATTACATAGGAGATAAGTTATGAGAAAGAGTGACAGGTTACAGGGGGTGTCAGGAAGAGGGTAGGAGAAGGATGAGAATACTGCTGAGAGTAGAGTGGACGAAAAAAGAAGCATGTGTGTGTGTGTGTGTGTGTGTGTGTGTGTGTGTGTGAGAGAGAGAGAGAGAGAGCGAGAGAGAGAGAGCGGGAAAGCAAGTTAGTGAGATAGTAGATGACTATTGACTTTACATTTAAATTCTTGAAGATTCTAGCTGTCGCGAAAGCAAGTGAACGGAAGGGAATTCCACAGGCAGGAAGTGCGAGAGAAGTTGATGGAGTAGATTTTGCGTTTAAAATTTATTGGTTTCACAGTAAAAGGTGGGACCTTAGTTAATAAAGGTCGTGGAAACCCATCAAATTTCAGATAGGACGAACAATTTATGTTAGCCACTTGAAATAAACTATTTTTATCAGAAAAAAGCTGTTTTTGGGTACAACATTTTTAAATTGAATTACCGAGTTTTTCCAATGTATCCAAAATTCAAATTAACTGATAAACTGTATCAGTAGTACATTTTATTAGTAATACGGTAATATGAGCATTAATGTTAATTTTTTATATAGCCATCTAGATAGATCTTTGGATAATTGCGGCGATGTGAGTGAAGAGCAAGGAGAACGATTCCATCAGGCTATCAAAACAATAGAAGAATGCTACCAAGGATAGCGGGTGAAACAAATGATAGCTGACTACAGCTGAAGTATCAAAAAGGACTTAAATAACATTGAACATGACAGAATCAAAAATGAGAAATTTTTTATCATAGTTTTTTATATTCAAGAGGGTGTTTTCTTTTTTGCTGTTAGTTTATTAAATGATTCGATGAAAATACTTGGTTTTGGTATTTAATCGTATTATCTTTAAAGACTTAGGGTCTGATTGTTATTGAAAAAATTGTATTTCTCGAAAAGCAGACTAACATTCGTTTGTTCAGATACGAATTGAGAGGTTTCTGTGTTTTCACTTTGAGAAATATTGCCATCGGTCAAGAAAACAAATGAAAAATGCTTTTTTATTTTAAAATAAATGATGCATTTTTGTACAGCAAAAACGGTAGCTAACTCAGAAAATGTAAGGCCATTTTCAGATACAGGACTCTCAAATTAGCTAAAAATAGACGCCATTTCAGATTTATTTTTTGTTGACCAGTGTTATTACTGCTATTGAAATTTGCATGGTGATGTCTTCAAACACCGGAAATAATTATAAATATCTCTCTGACAAGTCTCAAAACTCCAAAATGCAAATAATTTCTGCAGGATATTTGCTGTGTCAAAGATGGCTCTTTTTTTTTACCATTTTGTTTGTTTGTTTTTAATAATTTCACTGCAAGCAAAGTGATAATGCCATTGGGACGCAAAAGATTACAGTGGGTAAATGGGGTGGGGAGAAACCTTATTGAGAAGAACTGAATAGATAACAATAAAATGACAAGTTTTAAATAGAGAGAAGATGGATGGCGATAGACGTTGCATTTAAATATTTGAAGATCGTAGTTAGCAAGGAAGCAAGGGATCAGAAGGGAGTTCCATAGGTGAGAAGTGCGAGGAAAGAAACTATTAGAATAGAACAGACAGTTGCATCTAGATAGTTCAACACTAAAACGGTGAGACTTAATTGTCAGTCGAGTAGCACGCTTAAATTAGAAAAGACGAGGAACTAAGGAAAAACGATCATTAGAAGAATTGCCATGAAAATATGTGAAAGAGAACTTAAAGACTTCAGTGAGAAGAATTGAAGAAAGGACAATAAAGGAATAGGTTCTATCAAGAGAGAATATGGCGATTAGCGTTGCATTTATATTTTTGAAGATTGTAGTTGGCAGGGTGTTGAATGTGCGTTCTGGTGCAATGGATATCGACTCGGAATGAAAAATCGGGGAGCCGAGTTCGAATTTCAGTTGAATTCCTTGCATTCACTTACGTACAAATACCCTTGGGAAAGGTATTAACCCGTCTCTTCCTTCCAGTTATGGGTTAAATAATAGGACAGATTGGGTTCTATAGCCTTGGTCGGCAACCATTCTACTGCAGAAAGCGATGGCAAAGTATTGCGGGATAATCTTCTGCCCAGTCAGTCATGTCTCTTTCGAAACATGATCACCAAAGCGTGTATCACGTATGGCACTTAACTGACTGAGTTGGCAGGGAAGCAAGAAATACGCAGGTGAGAAGTGCAATAAAAGAGACTGTTAAAATAGAACTGGGAGTTGAATTTAGTTAGTTCAATAGTAAACAAAGAGAAACCTAATTGCCAATCTAGTAGCAAGCTTAGCGTCATATATTCAAGGCACAAAAAAAAAGCTCATCAGACCAATTTCTTTTTTTTAATCATATCACCGCGAGCAAGGCGGTAACGCCACTGATGTGCCGGGGGCTACGTAAGAGTGAAAAGATTAGAAGAGAGAAAGCTGGAAACCATATCCTAAACAGGGAACAAGGGATAAGCCTCTTAACCTGTTCAATAGACGTGGGTGGAGTGTGAACCGGGCGATAGATAGATCTATCTACTCCAATTGTTTGCCATGGAAATATTTCTAAAAAAAGCCATGAAGAAGTCACGCCACGTCGTTGTGAAAGTGACTGAAGTCGAGTTGCCAGATCAGAATCGATTACATTACAAAACCTTCTTTGAATTTCGTAAAGAATGTCGAGATATGCAGCAGGAGCACCAGACCAAATATGGCAGCAGAATTCAATGTATAGACGAATGGTAGATTTATAGATATGTATAATGGATTCTGACAAGAAAAAAAATTGACCCGACACAGTGAACAATCCTTCCTAATAATAGACGTATCAACTGATTCAATATAATCGCTTCACTTCATCTCTGTGGCAAACATGAGCCCAATAAGGCGCAAAGAGTTACTCTCCTGGAGTTTAACATTATCATAATCCCTCTTCTGGTAGATATTTACATTACAAAACCTTCTTTGAATTTCGTAAAGAATGTCGAGATATGCAGCAGGCGCACCAGACCAGATATGGCAGCAGAATTCAGTGTATAGACGAATGGTAGATTTATAAATATGTATGATGGATTCTGACAAGAAGAAAATTGACCTGACACAGTGAACAATCTTTCCTAATTGTAGACGTATCAACTGAATAGGTACCTCCACTAATTCGTGGGAAAAACAGCATAGCGTAATGCAAAAGACTTAACGAAAATAAAGTTTTATCGTCAAAATATTGATGTTATTATTAGGAGGAAAGTTAAAAGAATTTTTTAAATTATTTTTTGAATTTTTTAATCCATTGCAACACGTTTGAAATTTTGGTTAAAATGCTTGTTTTGTTTACGTCATCGCCTTCTACAAAATTTAACATTGATTTTTTGCTGTTTTTCCGTTGAAAACACATTAATTTGAAAATTCTTGTACAAATCCAATAATTGTCCGATTTTAATTAAATTTTCAGAACTTATTCACAAATGAATTAAATTATTTTTGAAATGTTTTTTAATATTCGTAAAATATGTTTTTAAATGTGTTACCCCCACCACTTACTTAATTTCATTAAATTTCGCACAGAATCCTTCTTATTTCTTGAAATTATTTTTTTGTTACAAGTAGGAGTCATTGGAGACTGTAAATCACCTACTTTTTTTTCAAATTTGTACTATTTAACTGAAAATCTGCTCTGAATTAAAAAATAATGAAGCCCATAAAACTATGACATTACTTAATCAGAAAAGCTTTTAATTCTTTTTGTAAATAAGTGATATTAAGGACATTATTGTGTGAAGAAATAAAAGTTTTCTAATGAATAATGAATTTTTACAAGAAGTTTTTTCATTTTTGTTTTACATTTTAATTTTAATAATTTATAAAAGTTTCAAATCGTGTAAAATTCTGTATTGGGTATTTATTGGATGTGATATAGTAATTAAGTGGAAACGAAATTTACGAGTCCAAAATTGCAAAAATTAATGAACGTAGTTGCGCTTCCCTATTTTAAAAATAATTTTTAATTTATTATATTTTTACCTTATTTTAATGTATGGTAGACTGAAATTGCTATTATTATGAAAAGGCTACGTAATTTAAGAGTTTTGTCCCTTCACTTAGATTTATGAAAATTGTCGTTTTTGGTCATGCGTACAACCTGTCATTGCTTAATCTGTCAAGAGTCCGTCAAACCTTTGATCAGATGAACACGACTAATCGTTAATAATTTGTTGTATATTACTTTTTATGCTATAAGTAAGTAATATTTTTTTTTAAATCAGCTTAATTTAACTTTCAATTTTTTAATTTTACTAAAATAAAGTGTCAGAAATCTTTTGAAATATTTTTAAAATCGATGAATTTTTGTTTGTTTACAAATTTCTTAAAATTAAGAAAATGGCCGTTTTTAAGAAAATTTAAGAAATCGAAATTAAATGTAATTTACAAATCTATATAATTTTTATCTGAAATACACCAGAATTTTTTACTTAATGGAAATAATAAATGTAATCTTCAAGTTTTAATTAAATCTAAAAGGAAATCTTCAAGAATGTTTTTTTCATTTTAAGAATTTCATTTTAAAATTAGGTATCGAAAATTTATACCGAAAAGTGGAGATGCCTAAAATCGCTCCACTTCGTGTCTGTAGTAAACGTAAGCCACAAAGAATTACTTTTTAGCGTTAACTATGCTAATGACAGACAGAAAACTATCCTAATGACAGACAGAAAAGGCTCTATGTGTTGATTAAATGAAAATGGGTTTTCTTTTTGAGGCATTAAAAATTTACAAGCCATTTCTTGCACCAATTAACCAATGATTGAAGTTCTTTTTCGGGACCGTAACCAAGTTTCAGTCAGTCAAGTGCCATACGTGATACACGCTTGGGCGATTATGTCTTGAAAGAGACATGACTGACTGGGCAGAAGATTATCCCGCAGTAGGTTGCCATTGCTTTCTGCGGTAGACTGGTTGCCAACCAAGGCTATAGAACCCAATCTGTCCTGCTATTTAACCCATAACTGGAAGGAAGAGACGGATTAATACCTTTGTCAAGGGTATTTGCGCGTAAGTGAATACAATGGATTCTACTAGAATTCGAACTCGGCTCCCCGGTTTCTCGTTCCGAGAACGAATTTTTTTTTAAATTCTTGGTAGGAGGCCTTCCTGCTGAAAAAAACATAGATAGGTACGTAAACTTGAAATTATTTATAATCTCGTGAAAATTGTGAATTCAGAAAATAGAGTTGTGAAATGTCAAGGCACCAGAACAGTAGATGGAAGCCTCTTGGGGGAACCGGAACTGAGGTGAAGCTCTCTGTCATGGCAGGTGTGAAGTGAATTGGACTAGTTCCGGGTCACTCAAGAGATTACAGGTGTTGGCCGGTTGTTCTTCTTGTATCATAAAATAAACTATAATTTTACCACCGCAGGAAAAAAATAAACGCAATGAGCCTTGGGATAATTATAAAGTATCTTAAAAAACATTATTATTATTATTATTATTATTATTATTATTATTATTATTATTATTGTAATAATATAAGTATTTAATATCTCCTGCCATTACCTCAAAAATAAAGAACTATTCCGTTTCAACTACGCGAAAAACTAAGATATATTCGTATCACTATTTGGGTTCAGTGGAAGAAAGAAAGAAAGAAAGAAAGAAAGAAAGAAAGAACAAAGGAAAGGAATAGAGAAATGTTTAACGTCTGTTTTAGTGAATTAGAAATGGTTATAAATTTCAGTTATTTTCATTTGTACCGTTTTACTTCTTGAAATAACCACCAATATTCATATTTGTGATTGTTATTACTTTATTAAAGTTGTTAAGCTTAACTATTTAACGATGCGTTAGGGGAAATTCTACGGATATTTTATTGAATTATTGCCATATAGTTCGCCATGAGCTTATTCAATCATTAGCTTAAGAATTAAGATTCATCAGATGGATAAACCGTTAAATTTTCTCGGTTATTTATAGTTATTATTATTATTATTAATATTATTATTATTATTGCTACGTGTGTACCCCAGTCGTCAGAAATGACGGCCAAATATTTGACAAGACAATATATATATATATATTCTTCACTACCCGACGACATAATGATTTCAAAAATTAAAATAATGAAGCACTGTTAATGACCACACAGCTTTTATAATAGTAGTAAAGAGAATGAACTGAGGCGACGCTGCCTCACTCTTGTCTCTCTCTCCATGAGATGAGCGTGACTGGAGGAATATATATATATATATATATATATATATATATATACTGTTAAATTGTGGTAATATCGACCAAGCAAAAGCGAGGGACCGGATGTTTGCTCTATAACAACCAGAAAGCAATTTAACAAAAATCATCTCTGCGCAGGTGTATTCGCGCAGATGTTCCGGTTGAAAAATAAAAATTAATCAAATATTATTTTTCCATTTCGCGAGCCTACGCGAATTTTATTTACCAGCCAATGGGAAGCCCAGAATCAAATACAAGTATGAAATATCAAACGAGCTGCTTTTTGATCCAAAAAGCAGATATAAAAAGCGGAGACAAAGCATCGTCAGACAGACTGACGCAGAGACCAAGGAGAAGAATGTAATAAATATCCCCTTGACTTAAGTCGAACGGCTACTACATTCGCCTCTCTTCACCTAGCATCACTTCTTCCCTGTCTCAAAAGTACTTACTGACCTCAGGAGCGACTACTTCAAAGACTTTTTCCTCACAAATCAGCTTACTGACTTACGGACCCTAGAAGTGGCTACTTCAAAATGAACATTCCTTACCTACAAGACGACTCCACATTCCTAAGCATTAATTATCCTTTTCAGTATTATTATTTGTCATGAACACTTTAACCTCCGTTGGACCTATCCTTCAAGCATTACTTTAATTGTAAAACATTAATTGATATGTGTATATATAAATGTTATTTTCAACTCAGTTTGCTTTTCTTGATTTTATAATCATTTTATGACTTATAGTGGGCTATCTATCACAAGGCCAAATTCCGTTAACCTGCAACGGTATACAATTACCCTTCGCTACAAACGGTATAGATAATCAACCCACTATAAAATATAAGAGACAATGAATGTCTATTATTTATTAAGCTTAGAACCAACTTAATAAAAAATTATTCAAATGTTGGAGAATTTCTAAATCTATTCACAAGCCGTAACAACAAAAACAAACTTCTCAATAGTAAATATAAGCTCTGATGATGGTTATAACAACCGAAACATTATAATGTCGGCTATCCCACAATAAATCCTTATTTTTTTTGTTCTCAAACATTTATTTTATTTTGTATCTCACATTGTCGGAATTTATTTTCTATTTCCCTGAATATATATATATATATATATATATATATATATAATTTTTTTCTAAATATATACTGTTAAATATAAGAGACAATGAATGTCTTTATGTTTAATCATGAACCGTTCTAAACATCGTATTTTGGCTTTAATTTCAGTTGAAAATAAAGACATTTGGATAATTTTTTATTAAGTTGGTTCTAAGCTTTCGGCTCACATGAGCCATCTTCAGAGAGGTTACAAGGACGTTAACACAAAATCTCCACCATCAGCGACGATTTTATATTGTGTTGACATAAAACTCCGCTAAGCAAGAGCAACAGTTACCAAATAATAGCAAACGCAGTTCACAAATTTGTAATGCGGTTCTATGACGTCACATCGCGTGAGAGCTCGAAATGATAACAGAACCATATATTTATATGCAATGTAATGTGTTATGACCAGATTTAAAAGTGATTTTATTAAGTGTGGGTTGTTTGGATTTAACGTAGATGGCCTCCAATATCTGAAGGTTCTTTTTACTGTGTGTATGAGTGAGGTTTATTGCATTGTTGACTAAAATCTGTTTGATACTACCTACATGCTTATGTTTTTCTGAGAAATGTTTAGAAAATTATCTGCTGCCTCGATACATTAAATATATATATATATATATATATATATATATATATATATATATATATATAAACTTATTTATATATTATTTATATATAAACTTATTTATATATATATAAACTTATTTATAAATTGAACTTTGTCTGTGTGTGTCTGTGTGTGTGTGTGTGTCCGTTACCTATAGACTCCGAAACGGCTGAACCGATTTTCTGGAAAATTTATACAGTTGTACTATAAGCGTCTGCTAGTGTTTTTAGCTAGATTTTGTGTCGAGGTACCCCCGATAAATATCGAAAATCGATAATCGAAAAAATCGGGTTATAGAAGAAGTGGTCCGATTTTAACCAAATTTCATACACTCATAGACAAAGACATTAGAAACGATATTCAGAAGTTTCAAGGTTGCAGTTCTATCCTTGAATGACTTATTTGACTCCGATATTGGAAATCGATACCCCGATATCTTACCGGGTCTGATAAAAATCAGTTTTTCAACCCTTTTATTTTAGTTTTTGCTTCGGGTTTGGCTCTAAGTAGGTATACCAGGAAATCAAAATTTGACTTCCATCCATTCATTTTTCTTTCAGTCTATAGTTCCGCTTTAATTGGAAACAACTATTGCTTTTTATTCTTTCGTGCCAAAGTCCAAAGTGTCTGAGCTCCAGGACCATGGATTAGTTTTAAAGCTTTCATTACACCCGAGCAACGCTGGGCTATACTGCTAGTATATATATAATGGTCTTTATTATAATAGAGAGGATTATTATAGTGTTAGTGAGCAATGTACTAATAAGGTGTTGCTGAATGATAATTATACGTAGCCGAATATACTTATCACGGCAGCCAGTCTAATATAAGTAAACTAATCACTGAGTTGTCTCATTCTGATATATATATATATATATATATATATATATATATACTGTTAAATTGTGGTAATATCGACCAAGCAAAAGCGAGGGACCGGATGTTTGCTCTATAACAACCAGAAAGCAATTTAACAAAAATCATCTCTGCGCAGGTGTATTCGCGCAGATGTTCCGGTTGAAAAATAAAAATTAATCAAATATTATTTTTCCATTTCGCGAGCCTACGCGAATTTTATTTACCAGCCAATGGGAAGCCCAGAATCAAATACAAGTATGAAATATCAAACGAGCTGCTTTTTGATCCAAAAAGCAGATATAAAAAGCGGAGACAAAGCATCGTCAGACAGACTGACGCAGAGACCAAGGAGAAGAATGTAATAAATATCCCCTTGACTTAAGTCGAACGGCTACTACATTCGCCTCTCTTCACCTAGCATCACTTCTTCCCTGTCTCAAAAGTACTTACTGACCTCAGGAGCGACTACTTCAAAGACTTTTTCCTCACAAATCAGCTTACTGACTTACGGACCCTAGAAGTGGCTACTTCAAAATGAACATTCCTTACCTACAAGACGACTCCACATTCCTAAGCATTAATTATCCTTTTCAGTATTATTATTTGTCATGAACACTTTAACCTCCGTTGGACCTATCCTTCAAGCATTACTTTAATTGTAAAACATTAATTGATATGTGTATATATAAATGTTATTTTCAACTCAGTTTGCTTTTCTTGATTTTATAATCATTTTATGACTTATAGTGGGCTATCTATCACAAGGCCAAATTCCGTTAACCTGCAACGGTATACAATTACCCTTCGCTACAAACGGTATAGATAATCAACCCACTATAAAATATAAGAGACAATGAATGTCTATTATTTATTAAGCTTAGAACCAACTTAATAAAAAATTATTCAAATGTTGGAGAATTTCTAAATCTATTCACAAGCCGTAACAACAAAAACAAACTTCTCAATAGTAAATATAAGCTCTGATGATGGTTATAACAACCGAAACATTATAATGTCGGCTATCCCACAATAAATCCTTATTTTTTTTGTTCTCAAACATTTATTTTATTTTGTGGTAATATGGTAACGTGTTTGATAAAAGCAGCATATAGTTTTGCAGTCGGGGCACAGTTAAAAATACCTTCAGGTCAATTGACCAAGTTTCCTCGGTATTTACCTGAGCCTCTCAACAAAGGCAGGACGTAGCACGAAGTCGATTTTTACACTGAGCATTCCGAGCTCATACGCACGGGTAAAAATTCCCTATAGACACCTCATGCGTGAGGTGGAACACTTGTCCATTATCACCAAACGAGACTCTGGCCTTCGGCATAGCCTCGTCTGAGTTCGAAGACAGGGAGTCCGACAAGTATAGAGTTTTGTCGAAACCCAGTTTGCTTAGACGGTAATCGATTGAAGGCATTTCTAAGTATAAATATTGTACTTCAAAATCGCCTTGGCGTCATCATTCTCATCTCGACACAATTTTTACTCCCGCAGAGATGAACAGTGTCTCCTATTAGGGAGTAGGGTAAAGTGTTTAAGATAGAGTAAATGACAAGTGCCGAGTTCGAATTCCAGTTGAATTCGTTGCATTCACGTAAGCACAAATACCCTTTATGGGTTAAATAATAGAACAGATTGGGTTCTATAGCCTTGGTTGGCAACCAGTCTATCGCAGAAAGCAATGGCAACCTACTGCGGGATAATCTTCTGCCCAGTCAGTCATGTCTCTTCCGAGACTTGATCGCCCAAGCGTGTATCAAGTATGGGACTTAACTGACTGACTGACTGACTACCTTAAGGCGGAAGAAGTGTTGTATTCGGTCGCATTTGTCTGTCTCTTTGTTTGTCTGCGATCAAGATATCTGAAGACCCGATAGATGGATTCAGATGAAACTCTTTCAGTGATGACTGAGCTCATGACAGACACGAGCTGATTAGATTTTGGATTTGATTTGGTTTGTGATAAAGATTTTGTGTTATTTTTTTTTGTTTTATTAATAAAATTTAATTTTTGCTTTTCAAATGCCAAGTACTGATTTGCCTCACCTAGATCATCTTAAATACTTAGCCCCCCTCTGTTTCATTTTAAGTGTGCATTTTATTCTAAGAGCGGTCAAGTTCAATTTTTGTATTTTCACTTTTGAGATCGATCAAGTTTATTACAGTTATTCTTTTCATTTTAATAATCATCTCTTACTAATAACTGTGATGATCTCGGTATTGCCTTGGTGGAGGTTCGCGGTTCTTGACTTCACTTTCTAGCTACTACTACTACTACTACTACTATTATTATTATTATTATTATTATTATTAATAATAATAATAATAATAATAATAATAATAATAGTAGCCGTATGCAGGAGGGACAGCGGAAATCAGTGCATAACCTATGTAACAAGCTTTTGTAAATGTTTAGCAGCCAAAAATATGAAGAGACAGCGATAAGGTAAAATTTACTAAAAGGAATTGTGGAGAGCCATTATCACACATTTCCTGAAGATACATGGCATATAGAAGAAAAAAAATACCGAAAAGAAATCTTTTCACTCTTACGTAGCCTCCTGCGCATCAGTAGCGTTACCGCCTTGCTTGGGGTGATATGATTAAAAAAAAAAAAGAAACATTTCGTATTGTTTTTTGTCAGTTGGGTTTCATATGAACCTGTGCATGATGTACGATGCGTTATCATGTAAGCTATTTGGGTCGTTGGGGCACCACATGTACTGTAGCCGTGTAGGTACCTCCACTAAATCGCGACAAAAACTGCACAGTTACTTTTAAACTGAATTTTTAAAAATGAAAAAAGTTCTTAAAATATTTGTTTTAGTTTTAACTGAAAGCTAATTGATTAAATTTATTATTTCCAGTGAGCATAATACTCTCTGGTTTACACAGTTCAAACAAATTATATTGATTGGAACATAAAAGTTTGAGATTGTTTTTCAGTTTTTGAATTTTGCCTCCATTTTTGAGCGATCGACACATTTGTAAACAAAAGTTAATTCTCGGTTTTAAAAATCTTGCAAAAATAAAATATACATCTGTGTCACATTATTTTTGGAAAATTAGCAAATTCTATGTTAACTAATCTGATTTACACAAGTATTAATTATTTATAGCGCGAAATTTAGAATAACATTATTTCTTAATCACAGATTTGAAATTTTGAACAAAAAAGGAAAGAGAAATACATAGGAAATAAAGAGTGTGACAGAGAAAATAAAAAGAACACAGAGAAAATATAGAAAAAAAGAAAAAAGTGAAGAAGAAAGGAGAGAAAGAAAGAGCTAAGAGGAGACAGCAAGCGATAACGGCTCAGAGAGAAATAGACCCGTTATCATAGGCTCTCTCCTCTTAGCTCTTTCTTTCTTTCTTTCCTTTCTTCCTCTTTGCTTTTTATTTCGTTTCCACTTTTTTCTTTTTTCATTTTTTATTTTTTTCTATATTTTCCCTGTGTTCTTCTTATTTTCTATGTATCTCTCTTTTCTTTTTATTTTACTCCCTTTTTCGATTTCCTTTTTCGTCTTCCCTTCTTTTCTATCCTCTTTACCTCATTCAATTTTCCAAAAATAAAGGAGAAGTGAGTTTTTAATTTTCTTTTTCAAAAATAACGTTTAGTACCATCATTATTAACCCTCTAGGGCCATTCGTATCATATTTGATACAGTATTTCCCTATAAGGAAACATTTGGTATTTCCCTATAAGGAAACATTTGGTATTCATTGACTGAGCAGTCAGTACTGCTTTCATTTGAAATTTATAAAATATTTCTCTTAAAAAATTTTTCAGGAAAATATTTCTTTCAAGGCTTGTTTTCATACTGTATCAAATATGATACGAATGGCCCTAGAGGGTTAACTACCCGATGAGACATTGTTTTTGTAGGGAACTCCCGTTATGCTTGATTAATTGGCCTTGTATCAAACATATCCGGAGTTCTTACAATTTAGACATCAGAAGGCTGGACGTTGAAACGTGAAAGGATAAAATATTTCATGTGTATATTAAAGCAAAGATTCATATACAGAATGACAAAAATGTAAGAAAAATATAAGTGAAATTTTGTTATCTGAACACTATAATATATTTGTGAAAAAAAAAATGTTCATTGAGAGTATGCATGCAATTTTGTAGTTAAAATTGTTCGTAGTAGTAACGTAAGTGTTTGAATTGACCGCAGAAGTTTAGAGTTCATGTTTGTGTATCAGCAGATTGTAAAGACTTTGTTCCTTCTCTTTTTAGGAGGTCGCTACAGGTTGAGAGAAAAAGAAGGCAAAACAAATAAAGGAGTGGTTCCTAACACGTGTCCATTTGGTTGTGTGTTGCCCTCTTTAGCGGCGTGGTGTGAAAAATGAAGAAGAGGGCGTTGAAAGTGAGGGCGAATGGAACTGTGACATACCCTGCGTCCGGGTTAGCGTGGAGTGAAAAAGATGAAAAAAAAAAAAAATTGGCAGTGAGGGCGAATGAAACTGGGACGTGCCTTGCGTCCAAGTCGGCTTCTTGAATTTTCTTTCGTTACATTGCCACGAGGTCGTCAGCTAACCGCTCCCATATCGAACCCTATGTCCCGAGTCAGCTTGAAGTTTCTTTGCATAAAGAGATGCGGTCAGCTACTGCTTCCACCTGACGGACTGACTGTGACCGGTCAAGGGACCTCCTTAAATATAGAATTCAGGTCACGTAGGGAGATTCCCAGAACGATTTTTCTTGAGCTGTAAAAGAAACAAAAAAAAAAACGTTTCGCTGACGTATTTTGGATTTCTAGATTTATCAACCAATCAGGATTCAGAATATGATTTTTGATACTAACTTGTGAATTTTCTTACTTGGGTTTTTCCAAAGTCGTTTGAATCCCTTTTTGCAGGTGTGTAATTTATTTTGTGTGTCGTCTTAGTCGGTTGATAGATTATATAGGATTTGTATCCTATATTTTTTCGATGTCGAAACGAAATGTACACTTTTGTAGTAAATTATAATTTGTACATGTTCTAAACTATATTAACAACGTTCAAAACATTAATTTAAAACAGTGCTCAATATGCAAATGAAGCAATGAATTATAAGTTATAGTTTAGAACATGTACAAATTATAATTTACTACAAAAGTGTACATTTCGTTTCGACATCGAAAATATATATATATATATATATATATATATATATATAGTATCAGTATTTTGCCTTTTCTTTTTCTGAGAGAAAAGCTTAGCTTCGATGAAAGCGTACAGAATTGAATACCTGTAATTAATCAATGCATAATAAGTGACTTTTTGTGAATTATTTCAATTGATATAAGATCTATGGCTATATAATACGTTCCGTTTCAGCAGGGAACATTAGAATAAATATTTAGTATATTTACGAGTAAGCACTTAATGTTTTTGAAATGTGTATCTACAGTCAAGAATAGAAATTTGCACAAACCCACACAATGATCACTGCAGAAGTCTTTTAAATAACAACTGATGTAATTTGCAAAAGAAAATCAGCTTAGATCTGGAAAGAAACATTATATAAATAAAATTAATTTAGTTTTATTCCTTTATGCGTTATGTAACTTCAGGGTTTGACTGATGATAGTTTTCCACATCTTCCTATTTTTTACAGCTCAAAGCTTCATCCCCCCCAAACACCTTATATTCCTTTCGGTACTTGTTCCACCATTTATTCATACAAACTCATTTGGTAGTTTATTCACTGTTTCCACCGACTCCTCTTGCCTTTAGTATGTCTTGGGAGTATCAAATTCTTCAAATTTCTCATTCTGTGTCTCAGAAAATGTAACTATTTTTTATTTATTCTAGATAAATGTGCCCTTTTTTTATACCCAATTCATTTAAAACGTCATTGTTCCGCGTTCTGCTAGCATTCTTCTGTAGAACTACGTCTTCTTTATATGTGAGGAAATTGTTCAGCATCCATTGCCATATAAGGTGATTGATACTTCATAGCATTTGAGCACTCTTTTCTTTGTTTCTAACGAAATTTCCCTATGGTTAGAAGAACTCAAATGAATCACCTGTCAGCTAATTAGCGATGGTGACTTAATAAAGTCACAGTGGAGGAGATAACGCGAACTCACTCCACTATCATTTTCTTGAGAAATTATGAGAATAAGAAAGAAACTGAATCTTCGCCCGGTAAGGAAAGACATGCGTAACAGTTGTCACCTGACTGCCGTCCAGCGACTATTCGTCAAACTCATATAACAGAAAATGGCGCGAATGATATCAAGTTGTTTGAGACTGACTCCTCGTTCGATAAGTATAAAGAAATTACAAACAAGTAAATCAGGACATCTAAGAAGTAAAAACAATGATGAAGCTAATATTTGTGTTAGTTCATTTATAATGTGGATTTTCTAAAATTATATATTAATTTAAAAAAAAAAAACATTTGTTATCTATAGACACAAGCAAAATACAATTGTGGCCTCAGCGACAAAACAACACCGATATTAGTCAAAAAAAGGTTTAACATACATTACCCCCATGTCGCTGACTTTATGTACTATTCATTTTTCCGCCATCTCGCTTAACGGAAGTCATATTTTGCAATAACAAGAGCAATATTTGTTGTTCGGGTTTGTATTTGAGTTTATACGCCTGACTAATGTTTATCCACAGTCATGTAGTCAACCTGACCAATGTTTACATCTGCCAGGTTGAATACTCGAGTTTGTAGACACACGTTGGTTGGGTTTAATTCCTGAGTCTATAGATAAACATTAATTAAGGTTGTATACTTGAGTCTACTCGCAAGTATTAATCACGTTTAGAGTTGATTTTTTAGGCAAACTTCGGACGCGTTTAATACATGACTCAATCGATAAACATTATTCCGGTTTAATACTTGAGTCTCTATATAAAATAGGTTGGGTTGTATAATTGAGTCTATAAAAGAAAAAGAATTATTCATGTTTATAGTTAAGTCTATAGGTCACAATGAATAACTTAGTTCGTAAGTAAACATTGGTCGGATGGACTATATGACAGTGGTTAAACATGAGTCAAACGTATGCTTAAATCTATAGATAAACATTGTTTGTGTTGTATACTTGATTCTAGACATTTAAATACTTGAGATAAATATTACTTATGTTCATAGCTGAGTCTATACGTAAACATAGGTCGGAATGAATACTTAGTTTGTAAGTAAACATTGGTCAGGTTGACTACATGACTGTAGATAAACCTTAGTCAGGCGTATGCTTACGTCTATAGATAAACATTGCCTGTGTTGTATACCTGAGTCAAGACGTTTATACATTTGAGATAAAGATTAGTCATGTTTATAGTTGAGTTTATACGTAAACATAGGTCACAATGAATATTTGAGTTTATAACTAAACAATAGTCAAGTCAAATGCATGATTCTATGGATAAGCGTTGGCTGAGTTTCATATTTGAGCAACGAAGGCATGGAGAATTAACATACACAGTTATGTTGAAGACGAGCAGGCGAAACATTGGTCGTTTATAATACTTGACTCTATAGATACACTATGGTTGTGTTGTATACTTGAGTCTATGCGTAAAGATTGGTTGAGTTTTTGGCGTAGCGAGCTGGTTAATCTTTCTTTGATTCGACCTTGTGTCAGACATAATCGAACTCCCTACAGCTTACAGGATTTATTCAGAATTATCATCAACAGAATTATCAGAAGGTTTTCATCAGGTTGATATCAGAAGGTTGGTTGTCAGCCGGTTGGAATATGTGGAATAGTGTGGAATAGTATAAGAATAAAATATACATTTTGCATTTAAAATATAAATTTATTAAAAGGAAAGAATAACACAAGTTGTAGAAGTTAATGTGTAATTAGAAACATTATTAAGAAGTCAAGGGTAGAATTTGTGTTCAACGATAAAGTTAAAGGTATCAAGAGTTGAAGAAATTGTTCGTAGTAGTAATTTTTGAAAGAGATAAAAAGAAAGAGAACAAGGTGCGACCAGGCCTTATCGCCGGCTCGATTTGAAGTTGAAGTTACATTTTAGTTGTTTCGTCTCGCGGCTCTCATCTGTCTCTCTGACTGACTGACTGACTGACTGACTGACTGACTGACGTTGATAAAGTACTTTTATTGTAATCTAGATTTTTCGCACCTCCTCGCGAAGTCCTCAAATCTTGCATGTCGCTCCCATTGGCCAAAAATCAATTTAACACCTACTTGCGAATTCTGGGTTCGACTTTTTCTTTTAGCACATGGAAAATTCTTTTTCTATTTGGGAAAAACCAGGATTTCACACATCGTTGTGAATTTTTGTAAAAGTGAAGAAGAGAGTTGATTTTAATTCTTAATTTCTTTTCTTATTCCTACAATTTTATACTTGAGTGTACAAATAACCATTTTAAGCGGTTTATACTTGGGTTCATATTACAAACTGGTCGAATAGTGTACTTGAATCTATAGATAAACATTAAGCAGATTCATACTTGAGGCTTTTGGTAAACGTTGATTGGGTTTTATTTGAGTCTTCAAGTACACCTGGAGATAATATTTGAGTAATTATCTAACTTATTTATAAATGGACCTTTGTCTGTGTGTGTCTGTGTGTGTGTCTGTGTGTGTGCATCCGTTACCTATAGACTCCAAAACGGCTTTTCTTGAAAATTTACACAGTTGTACTATAAGCGTCTGCGAGTGTTCTTAGCTAGGTTTTGTGTCGAGGTACCCCCGATAAATATGGAAAATCGATAATCGAAAAAATCGGGTTATAGAAGGAGTGGTCCAATTTTAATCAAATTTGATACACTCATAGACAAAGACATGAGAAACGATATTCAGAAGTTTCAAGGTTGCAGTTCTTACAATAGTGCAGAAAACCGATAATATATATATATAAAAGGCAAGATCAAAATCAGTTTTTCAGCCCTTTTATTTTAGTTTTTGCTTCGGGTTTGGCTCTAAGTAGGTGTAATTGTAGTTTTTAGTCTCGGTCATGATACCATTTACTCAGAGGACTTATTTAGCCTTCAAAATTCAGTTTACGACGAAAAAACTTATTTGATATCGATACGAGGAAATCAAAATTTGACTTACATCCATTCATTTTTCTTTCAGTCTACGGTTTAACTTTAACTGGAAACAACTATTGCTTTTTAGTCTTTCGTGCCAACTTCAAAAGAGTCTGAGCTCCAGGACCATGGATTAGTTTTAAAGCTTTCATTACACCCAAGCAACGCCGGGCTACACTGCTAGTATTTGAATATTTTGAAGTCTGGATTGTCTACCACGCCTATGTATACATTAGCCTACCGCAGACCACGAGTGCGCACACGTGTTGTTATTGAAAGCTGCAGTAAGCGTATCACCTGGCAGACCCCACAAGGGATTTCGATCATACGAGAAAGTTGATTCAGCGACATTCCTTATATCTGTTGCTTTCTACTGCTGATTGGTCACCCTGATCGTTCAATATCTTGAAACGCTCGTGTCACCCATAAACATGTTTTCGACCTAAAGAAAAATCGTACGAAAAATTTCGATGCTTAGTTTCCTACAAAATCTGATACAGACATGTTGCTCTAATTTGTCAGTCCTCGTAGAGATCTCAGAAGCGTTTGTATCTAACATTAGAAGACTTACGTGATATTCCAGTTGAATTCGTTGTATATCCTAAAGGAATATATTTATCTGTCTCTTCTCCCTCCATCTATGTGCCAAATAGCAGAAAGGTTGAGTTCTGTAATCTTGATTGGCAACCAGTCTACCACATAAAGTTATGGTAACCCACTGCGGGAAAATCTTCTGTTTAGTCAGTTATGTCTTTTTCGAGACATGATTGTCTAAGCATATATCACGCATTGCACTAAACTGACTGACCTAACCTATTAACGCAGTTCGAAAACTATTGAAAGACAGATTTGATAGAATGGGTTGTAGATGCCTTGAATATACCTGTAGCGTAACCGATATCGACACAGACGATTGAATAGGAGAGCCGAATTAAAAATAGTCTGTTGAATTCATTTCACACTAATGCCCTTGGGAATAATATGAATTCTTCTCTTCTTAAACCCAACTATGAGTTGATTCCGAAGCTCAACAGCGTTCTTAAGCCTTCTGTGACAACTGGTATAAGAGAAGACAAAGTTTGAAAGATGTAATGATATCGTTTCACTATTTTCCCAAGAACACATATGGCATTTCAGAGATAATAAGGAAAAGGAATCCGCAAAGAACCACGATATGAAATTTTTAAAATCATGGACGTTATCTACGCGGGCATTTTCTTTGAACTGTACATGCACACTATTAATTTCTGGAAAACTTAATGAGGAAAGAGGGCTTGAAGAGTTAACACGCACAGTTATATTGAACGGATGACGTTCGTCTTCTGGAGAGCGACACACAACGTCTTCTTGGCCTCACTGTCTCAAACAACCTTAGATGACTTGACTACATCGAATATATAGCTGCATCTACTGCTAGGAAAGTTGTGTCACCCTGTCGGACAAGTAAGTTTTTTTTTTTGTTCGTCAGAATTCTTTTTTGCTCATTTATAAATCGATCATTCGTTCGTGCTTTCAATAATGTTACCATATTTGGTCTGCTGTTCCTGCTATTTATCTCGATAAAATCCAAAGGAAGATCTGCAATATAATCGATCCTGACTTGGTAGCCCGGCTTCGAGCAATGTTTCACCGACGTGATGTGGTTTCCCTGTCTTTTCTACAAGTATTTGCCTGGCAAATGGTCTGATGAGCTTTTTTCCCCTGCTTCCCTAACCACCCTTTTACTGTCGAAATAACTAAATATAACCACTTCTTCTTAACCACTCATTTTCTCGCACTTCCCTTTTGTGAAACTCCTGTCATTTGTTTTCCTGATAGCTACAATTTTCAAAAGTTTTTTTTTAATCATGTCACCCCAAGCAAGGCATTCCACTGCCACTATAGCGCAGGGGGTTACACAGGGCGATAGACGAGTTACAATGTACATAGGGGGAGAGTTGGAGAGAATGGGAGGGTTAGTGTGTTAGGAGGTGTCTATTGACCTTACATTTAAACTCCTGGAGGTTATAGCCGTCGGGGAAGCAAGCATGCGGAAGGGAATTCCATAGGCGGGAAATGCGAGAAAAGAAGCTATTGGAGTAGAAATTGCGGTTACATTTCATCGGTTTCACTGTAAAAGGGTGGGACCTAGTTGCCAATCTAGTATCTCGTGCAAACTCACACCTAGGGGGCAGCAGTGATTTAAGCTTATCAGAGCAGAAGCCATGATAGTATTTATAGAAGAGGCACAGGGAAGCCACGTCACGCCGGTGAGAGAGTGACTGCAGGCGGTCAGCTAAGTCGGTATCAATCACATTACAGATTCTTCGCTGTATTTTGTCAAGAAGCCCGAGGAGAATAGCAGGGCACCCGACCATATGTGGCAACAGTATTCAAAACACGGGCGGATGGTAGATTTGTATAAGTGCAGGATAGATTCAGACGGAAAGAATTTCCGGGCCCTGCACAGAGAGCTGACTTTCATAGCAGCGGATTTAGCAATGGATTCGACGTAGTCAGTTGATAGAATATGTGTGCCTATCTAAATAAACGCGACAGTGAGTGTTTTTTTTGACTTGGCAAGTTTTTCAAAACAAAATAATTGTTCGGATTTTAGATGGATGTTCCTCGCTACCTATGTACATTGAAGACAGCAGTATGCATAATTTGCGCTGTTTAGATGCGTTTTTTAATCTCTGTCCATAGAAGATGTTTCGTTTTGATAATAGCTGAGTATAAAACTTACAACAGTAACTCTTTTGAGAGAACAAAGCTTAAGGAAACAAGTATCGATTTTCCCTTTCTTGCAAGAAAGCCCTTCTGGAAGAACGAGTAAAAATAATTTGATACGCTTGCAATAAGAGTTTAATTATTCTCGATTATCTGCTCGTTGTTGTTCCATTGTATGGGGAATGAATTTGTATAAATTTAAATGATTGAAAATATTGATTTTATTTTGGTTCCGAAAAGCATTTTTGTGTCTTTTCTTTCGAAAAACATGTCACCAAAACTTGGGATGAATAAATGACCTACCGAAAAAAAAAAAAAAAAAAAGAAATTCAAATAAAACGAAAAAAATAAAATAAAATAAAAGAAATAAAAAACAGGAAGAAACTAGAAGTGAGAAAAATGGACGTTTTTGTATAGTAAAAAAAATATTTTTTAAAAATCCGTGTTTAAAATTAAACGTTAAATTCTTTTTTTGAAAATCACATACAAATAAAACATACCAAAATATGAGAATTCACCCAATTTGAATGAAAGATTTCCAAAAATATTGGAAAAAAAGTTTTGTTTTATTGAGTTAGGAATGCATTTTGTTTAAGAGAAAATTGAAAAAACAGAAGGAAGTCGCATAATTGTTTAACTATTTTTACAATGGTGACAACGAGTTCAGATTTATTTGTTTAACTATAGAAAAATATTTCAAATAATCGATAATTGTACAATCGGTTACAATGTTTGTAATAGAAGCTCTTATTTAATTCGGGAGTGTAGACTACAATCAGAGAATGTTACTACTTACATTATATACTAGTGCACTATCAATCTGGTCAATCAGAATTTGTTGCATAAGATTTAATCAATTCCTTTGCGCTTAGTCTGTTATCCTATCGCCCGGTTCACACTCCACCCACGTCTATTGAACAGGTGAAGAGGCTCATCCCTTGTTCCCTGTTTAGGATGTGGTTTCCGGCTTTCTCTCTTCCAATCTTTTCACTCTTCTCTTTTTTTCTTTTTTCTTTTTTCAATTGGAGTAGATAGACTAAACTATCGCCCGGTTCATCCTCCACCCACGTCTATTGAACAGGTGAAGTGGCTCATCCCTTGTTCCTTGTTTAGGATGTGGTTTCCGGCTTTCTCTTTTCCAATCTTTTTACCCTTACGTAGCCCCCTGCACATCAGTGGCGTTACCGCCTTGCTCGGGGTGATATGATTAAAAAAGAAAAAATAAGAAAGTTTTCTAAGCTTGGTAGAGATTAGTTTGTTTATCCCAAACGAGTCCGATAGGTTTTTGCAGATAATTTTTAGTACCAGCTAAATAGAAAATTACGTTCGATCCTAGTACACCATTACTTTGATCAATCAGAATTCAATATATAAAAATGAACCAATCGCTTTACACTTTGTTATTTTTTTATTTTTTATTTTTTTAATCATATCACCCCAAGCAAGGCGGTGACGCCACTGATGCGCATGGGGCTACTTAAGAGTAGAATAATAGGAAAAAAAGAAAGCCGGGAACCACATCCTAAACAGGAAACAAGGGATGAGCCTCTTCACCTGTTCAAAAGACGTGGGTGGAGTGTGAACCGGGCGATAGTTAAGTCTATCTACTCCAATTGAGAACAAAAAAAGATGAAAGCCGGGAACCACATCCTACACAGGAAACAAGGGATGAGCCTCTTCGCCTGTTCAAAAGACATGGGTGGAGTGTGAACCGGGATATCTAAGTCTATGAATAAACTTAATCCTAAACGAGCCCGATAGATTTTTGCCATCAGTTTATATTACAAGCTGAATAAAAACTTACACTCGATCCAAGTACACCATTATTATGATCAATCAAAATTCACTGCGTGAAAATTACCCAATTTATATAAGCTTGCTTTGGGATCCTATTTAAGGCTATAAAAATTCTTTTAAACGTGGTTAATCCCAAAACTAGTCAAATAGATTTTCGCTGTCAATTTATATTACCAACCAAATGGAATCTTTCCGTTCAACAGACTCAGAGGCATCTCCGAGCAATTGTCTTCCGCAGTCTGTTCATGTAAGAGCAGCATAAATCTTTTGTCATACTATAACTGCTGTACAACGACGACAATAAAGACTACAACAAACCTACATAAAAATATCATGAAACATTATATATATGTTGTAGAGGAACATCCTTTCCTACTCTGTAATGGTTATGGTCTAGTCTATAAAAGACTGTGACTAGGACCATACGGGAGCATACGTCACTAGACGGGTGCATACGTCACTAGACGGGTGCATACGTCATAGGCGGAGACATATTCTACTTGATTGTTATTTTTCATTTATTTTTTTTTTAATAGTATCACCCCGATCAAGGCGGTAACGCCACTGATGTGTAGGGGGCTACGTAATAGTGAAAAGATTGGAAAAGAGAAAACCGGAAACCACATCCTAAACAGGGAATAAGGGATGAACCTCTTAATCTGTTCAATAGACATGGGTAGAGTGTGAACCGGGCGATAGATAGATCTATCTACTCCAATTGAAAAAAAAAACAAAGTGAGAACATTGGAAAAGAGAAAGCCGGAAACCACATCCTAAACAATGAACAAGGGATGAGCCTCTTAACCTGTTCAATAGAGGTGGGTGGAGTGTGAACCGGGCGAGAGATAGATCTATCTACTCCAATTCTACCTGTTACTATTCGTTGACTGTTCTTGTACGTCTATTGGTTTATTGTACTGTTGTATAATAAATCTCTTCTAATCTATCTCTAGTGTTAAATGCTATTCTTGCACTATTCTTTTCTCTGATATTCCTTCCCGGGATATATCAATATACATTTCTTCTTCTTTCATGCGCCGTGTCCGTTTAGTACGCGAACGATCATGGCTCTCCAAAATTTCCTATTCCTTGTGACCCATAGCAGTTTTTCTCCTCCGTTACGTTATTCACTTACACTAGATCGTTAGATAGGTGGCCCGCTGCCTGCCTTCTACTATCTCTATTGCTCTTAATATACTCTGTGAGTGTTAAGTTTTCCATGCCCTCCTTCCTTATTATATGTCCATTATATTTCAGCTGATTCTGAGTATAACTGTTTTTTTTTGTTTTATGACTTCCTCATTGCATACGCACTCAGTACAAGTAATTCTCAGTATTCTTCTGTAGAGCGACATTTTCGATGTTTCCGGTTTTCTCTTCATCCGTCGGAGGAAGATTGTGCAGCATTCACTGCCTTACAAGAAGTTAGATATTTCTTTGTTTCTAACGAAATCTTGTTTCTCAGCACTTTGCCAAGCCTTTGAGATGCATCTTTTGCTATTTCAATACGTGTTCAAAACAGACAAAACAAAATAAAATGTTTTTCTTTTAGAAAAATCTAAAGACTTAACTCAAAACCGCTAGGTGATGTTATACTCAGGATTATAAAAGGAAATGCTTCCCTTTCTCTGTCTGTCTGTCTGTCTGTCTGTCTGTCTCTCTCTCTCTCTCTCTCTCTCTCTGTCTTTCTCTCTTTATTCCGGGATGTATTAGTGAAAACACAGGACGTGTCTCCGCTGTAGAAGATTCCCTTACCTCGGCAAAATGACTACTTTATTTCAAACAAACTACGTGGATATGTCTGTCTGTCTGTCTCTCTGTCTGTCTGTCTGTCTCTCTCTCTCTCTCTCTCTCTCTCTCTCTCACACGCATACACACTACACTAATCCCATAAATGTGTTTCTTTAATTTTTAAGCTGTCTATATGACAATTTGATCTGCGTTGTGGTGCAGTGGATATCGGCTCGGAACGAGGTATCGGGGAGCCGAGTTCGAATTCCAGTTGAATTCCTTGCATTCCCTTCCGCGCAAATACCCTTGGGAAAGGTATTAATCCGTCTCTTCCTTCCAGTTATAGGTTAAATAACAGAACAGATTGGGTTCTATAGCCTTGGCTGGCAACCAGTCTACTGCAGAAAGCAATGTCAACCTATGCGGGATAATCTTCTACCCAGTCAGTCATGTCTCCTTCAAGACATGATCGCCTATGCGTGTATCACGTATAGCACATAACTGACTGACTGACTGATATGGCAGTTTACTAAGCGTAGTTTAGATGTGCCACAAAATTGCGCGAAATATAAATAAAATCTTTCACAATATACCTTGTTGCCCACTTTAATACAATTATCAGGGTCCTGGGCTTGACGGTAAAATGCATCCGTTGTGAAGAGCATAGAACCATCTCTTAATTGCTGTTGGTCTCAGGTCCACCCTGACCCGGAGTGGTAGCACCTGTAAGGGTCCCAGCTATGGGCAAATAGTTAACCCCCAAACTGGGCTCAAAACACTATGAAAGTATAAAAATAAATTTTTATAGAAATATATGCATAAAAATAAACTTTTATAGAAAAATATACATTTTTGAAGGGAAGAATAATACCAATAAAACATTTTTGAAGAAGAAAGTAATGCCATAACACATTTTTGAAGGAAAAAATTATTCTCAGCAAAACATTTTTGAATACAAAACTAGAAGACATTTTCAGTTTTCTTAAATAAAAAAGAAAAAAAAATGTTTTTCATTAAAATCTGTCTAAATTAAATCTCGCTATAACCGAACATTAAAAAAAATAACTTAAAACCCCACCTTTTTGGCATTAAATAACTCACAGAGGTTGATATGCCATTAAAAAAATAAAAAAATAAAATAAAATAAAATAAAATAATAAATAAATAAAAATAAATAAATAAATAAAAAATAAAAATAAATAAAAAATAAAAATAAATAAAACATAAAAAATAAAAAAATAAAAAATAAATAAAATAAATAAAAAATAAAATAAGAAATAAATAAAAATAAATAAAAAAATAAAATAAAATAAAATAAAATAAAAATAATAAAAAATGTTTTTCATTAAAATCTGTCTAAATTAAATCTCGCTATAACCGAACATTAAAACAAATAACTTAAAAACCCACCTTTTTGGCATTAAATAACCCACAGAGGTTGATATGCCATTAAACAAAACTCAAACTCAAACTCAAACAAATATCGGCGTAACTTCACTTTATTTGTCGAAAATGAAACTATAGCTTTACCTAGCAAACACATGTCTTTGATAAAACTAATAGATAAATCTTAAAACTGTAATTTAACACTGTTTTGAGGTGATTCTTCTGAACCTATCTTTTAGAAGTTTGCAAAATATTTCTTGTTATTGAATAAACAGTAATTCAATGTTTTCTATTTAAACAGAATTTTCAGTACTTAAAACGACTACTACTACTTCTTTCATGTTTCGAGCTCCTTCAGGACGTAGTCGATAATAACCCTCCACCTCCTCCTGTCCCTGGTTGCTCTTAATATATGTTGTCCGTTATTTCTCCAAAACCCTGCTGCCATCCATTTGCTTAAACCCAGTCAAATATGTCACGCGCTGCTTACTCATCTCTTTTATCCCTCTATTCGTCCTGTGAGTATCAGATTCTTCAAGCCCTCTTTCCTCATTGAGTGTCCCAGAAACTTCAGCTGCCTCTTCCTAATGTTACGTATAAGTTTCCTTTACGTTTTCATTCTCTCCCGAACCTCGTTAGGGCACCTCGACGTGGTGTAATTTTTTTTTATAATCGTTTCACCCCAAGCAAGACTGTGCCGCCACTGATGCACAGCGGGGGGCTTCATAAGAGTAAAAGTTTAGACAAGAGGAGAGTGAAGAGAAAGACCGACCAGTTACAGGGAGTGTCAGAGAAAGGGCAAGAGATAGAAACACAGGTGTGAAGACAGTTGCGAAGATAGAAAGGAAAAGAACAAGATATACAGAGTGATGTAGCAAGAACTGGAGTCACGTGGATAAGAGATGGGTATTGATATAGTATTTAAATTTCTGGAAGTTGTAGCCGTCAGGAAAGCAAGTATACGACAGGGAGTTCCACAGGCGGAAAAGCGAGAAAAGAAGCTGCAGGAGTAGAATTGACTGCTGCATTTGGTTGATCTAACTATAAAAAGGTGGAACCTTGTTGCTAGTCTGCTTGCACGAATAAATTCTAGTGGCGGGGGCACCAGTGACTTAGGTTCGTCGGAGCAAAAGCCATGAATATATTTATAGAATAGACAGAGGGAAGCCACATCTCGCCGGTGAGAAAATGGCTGGAGTCGAGCTGCCAAGTCGGGACCAATCATGTTACTGATTCTCCTTTGAAGCCTGTTGAGAACACTGAGATGAACAGCACGGGCGCCTGACCATATATGACAGCAGTATACTATGCACCTACGGATGGTTGATTTGTATATGTGCAAGATGGATTCAGGCGGAAAAAATTCCTGTCCCGACATAGTGACCCAACCTTCCTAGCAGTGGATTTAGCTATTGACTCAATGTAATGATTCCACTTGAGGTTGGAAGATAGGGTAAGGCCGAGGAGGCGCAATATATTGCTTTCAAGGAGACTCGCTTGGCCCATGCTTATGAAGGGACAAGGGAGGCTGCCTGTGATGGTTGACAGATAGCAGTTTCGTTTTTGAAGCACTGAAATTTACAAGCCACTTCTTACCCCAGTCCACCACTGAGTGTAGGTCCTTCTCTAGATGAGCAGGGAGGTTATGTTTGTCCGCCTCGCTGAATTTCTTACTGATGCGGGAATAGATTGTGGTATCATTTGCGTAAATGCCTACTTGGGACTTGATCACGTCTGAGAGATCATTTATGAATATCAGGAAGAATGTCGGGCCTAGGATAGAGCCTTGGGGGACTCCAACGTATGTGCAGTAGGATGTGGAGGCATGCCCATTCAAGACGACCTTTATTATGCGGTTAGATAGGAAGGATTAAATCAGATCAAGCAAGCGTCTAGTGATACCATAGCTCTGTAGCTTGCGTAGAAAGTCAGCGTGCCAACCCCTATCAAAAGCCTTGGAGGTGTCTAGGGTAACAGCACCAGCCTCGCCGGACATCAAGGGGCTGATATATGTACGCCGTGATGGTCGTTAGCATATTGACTGTGGACCTGGCGAAGCGGAAGCCGTACTGCCTGTCTGAGAATAGTTTATGGTCAGAAGATGTTGAACTATTGATAATAACCTCGAACTCTTCTCCGAAAATTGGTAGAAGGCTGGTTAGAAAGCTTGTCTCGCTAGAAATATTACAACTGAATAGTGAGTTCGATCCTCACTGGATACCCCATACTTTCGGCCTTGTGCCACATCTAAATATTTCCAAACCTCGTCGTTGCTTATATATTCGGTGCATGGTATTCTCAGCATCCTTCTGCAGAACCACATTTCTGTTACTTCGAGTCGTTCCTTCATTTTTGAGAAAATTGTCCAGCAATCGCTGCCATAGAAGTGGATAAGCATCACATAACATATCAGTACACTTTCCTTGTTCCCAGCAAAATTTTCCTGACCCTTAATACTTTACTCAGCTTTTACTTTTTTCAAATTTCATGCCCTACGCGTGAACATACACCAACTCAATATGTTTCTTTTAACAATGACAGTCAAGAACGGTCTAATCATGCTATTTTAATATATTAGGTTATTATATAAATTCATTCACATTTTATCACTTATATGAATAGTTAGTATTTATTAAAGAGTAGGCTTAAGCCCTCAAAAATGACGACAAAAATATTGATTGTTGTAGATTCTGGTTGAGAAACCACACAAAACAACAAATAACAAAAGCAGAGATGGATATAGAAAATGTAAATTATGTTGAACAAAAATATGCAAACTGGAACGCGGGTTAATAAATTCAGGAATACCAGGAATACTGTTAGTAGGAATCAATATATACAGTCTTGTATGTCCGGATAATGAGTCTATATCCAAAACAACTCCAACTTAATATGCACCAACTTACTGACCAACTAAGCGGCTGTACAACTACTGAACTGTCCTTTACAACTACTACATTATTTAGTTGTCCATCCCACTAAGGGCAACATGTGACACATGGTCAGTTATAAGTGGGTTTTCCGGGCTATATGACCCGGCCAAAAAATGGCTGTCTATTTTTCCCCAGTCGTGTTTCTACCCTTCGGCGGAACCACGACTGGGTTATTGCTCTCTGCTCGGAAGCAGAGAGCACCCTCTACCCGAAGGCAGAGGGCTAACAGTTAAAAAGGTAGCTTTTTACAACTACTACTCACCATTCTCTGTACAGGCAGGATTATATGTACAAATCAGGCGTGTCCATTCTTATGTGTAAAAAAGGGTGATCCCCAACATAAAATTTGTTATACAATTAAAAATTAAAAATATATTGCGACATGAAAATTTATATGTTTCGCGATTTCTACCTCGTCATCAGGCAATGTTAGGTGTTAGTTGTGAAAATGATGTTCATTTAAATACAAGAAATGTAAATGTTTCTTGTGTTTAAATGAAAATCGTTTTCACAACTATATAATTATATTATGCTCTACAATATATATTGTATTGAGCACTTAAAAAAATTAAATGCCAGAGAACTCATAATCGTAAAACTTTGAGTCCTCTTAACCTAGATGAAATGTTTAATTTAATAAAAAAAAATCAAATTTAAGAAGCCATCTAACAAATTTCAGCTTATTCTCAAAAAGGATATTAAAGGGATTAAACATTCCAACAAGATGTGGATTAATGCAGATAAATCTAAAAACATTTATAGAATCGAACCCTCGGAGTGTCACAAATTCATCCTCAATAAAATCACTAGCACATAAAAAAGATATTAGTAATAACACGATTTCAACAATTAATGAAAATCCGTTACATTTGCCAATAAACTTAACACTGCAGACAGAATGGGAAAGACCCATACTAAAAACACATACTGACTTTTTAAAAACCATAATCCTAACTTTGAAAATAACCTTCAATCTAGATAAAGCAATTCTTCTAAAACAGAACTAGGATTAATTTCTAGCAACATACCTAATACTAACTGTACAGGAAAACCACCAGAATAATTTATGGAAAGATTTCTCAGATACCATTACATGGTTCCAACAAATTAAGAACAAAAATAAAGCTTCATTTATACAATTTGATATCATAGACTTTTATCCCTCTATTTCTTACGACCTAATTAATAGTTTAAAATATGATGAAAACTTCATAAACATTTCAAATAATAAAACTGAAGACATTTCAGCATCTAGACAATCCTTACTAGTATATAACGAGTCCATTTTGGCAAAAAACCTCAACAATAACTTTGACGACCCAATGGTAGCTTATGATTCAGCCCAAATCACTGATCTGATAGGGATTTTTTTTTTTTAATCGTTTCACCCCAAGCAAGGCATTCCACTGCCAGTATTGCGCTTGGGGCTACATAGGGGAAGGTAAATAGAACGAGTGGTTAGATATAGGAAATGTCAGAAGGGGTGTGATAGGTAGTTGGGAGGATGGGAAGAGTGCTTGAAAGAATGGAAGCGAGTTAGTGTGTTAGGAGGTGTCTATTGACCTTACATTTAAACTCCTGGAGATTGTAGCCGTCGGGGAAGCAGTCATGTGGAAGGGAATTCCACAGTCGTGAAGTACGAGAAAAGAAACTGTTGGAGTAGAAGTTGCGGTTGCATTTTATCGGTTTCACTGTAAAAGGGTGGGATCTAGTTGCTAATCTAGTATCTCGTGCAAATTCGAACCTAGGGGGCACCAGTGATCTAAGTTCATCGGAGCAGAAGCCATGGAAGTATTTATAGAAGAGACACAGGGAAGCCACGTCGCGCCGGTGAGAGAGAGACTGCAGGCGGTCTGCCAAGTCAGTATCGATCACATTACAGACCCTCCGCTGTACCTTGTCGAGAAGCCCAAGGAGAATAGCAGGGGCACCCGACCAGATATGGCAACAGTATTCAATGCACGGGCGGATGGTAGATTTATTAATGTGCAGGATAGATTCAGACGGAAAAAACCTCCGGGCCCTGCACAGAGAACCAACTTTCATAGCAGCGGATTTAGCAATGGATTCGATATAGTCATTCCACTTGAGGTCCGCTGAAAGTGTGAGACCAAGGAGGCGCAGTGTTTTACTCTCTGGGATGCAAGCCTGGTCCATGCTAATGGGAGATAGGTGCGATTGTCTATGATGGTTAATTGATAGCAGCTTCGTTTTAGAAGCATTACAATTTACGAGCCATTTTTTACCCCAGTCCACTACGGATTGGAGGTCCTTTCCTAGCTCGGCTGCAAGGTTACCTTTGTCACCCACACCAGATTTTTGATCGAGGCGAGAGTAATCTGTGGTGTCATCGGCGTACATACCTGCTTGGGATATTATGGTATCGGGGAGATCATTAATGTAGATCAGAAAGTGCGTAGGACCTCGGATAGAGCCTTGAGGGACACCCGCGTTCGTATGGTAGCTCTGGGAGGCATGTCCGTTTAATACCACTTTCAATGTACGGTTAGATAGGAATAACTGGATTAGTTCAAACAATTGTCCAGCTATACCATAGCTCCGCAGTTTGCATAGAAGGTCAGCATGCCAAACTCTGTCGAACGCTTTAGAGATATCCAAGGCGACGGTTCGAGCTTCGCCATTCCTGTCGAGTGCCTGGGATATACATATTGTATACTCTTAGTAGAATTATTGATTCAAGTCAAGTAGGTTTTTACCGAGACGATGGACATATGTATGTCCCTAACAGCAATGGCCCTCTAACATCTAGAATTCAGAAAAAAATAATAAAAGCCTTCTAATTTCTAGGTTTCAAAATCGAGATATCATCTAATCTCAAAATTATTAACTTTTTAGACATCAGTTTCAACCTGTCCAATAACACATTTAAACCATACCATAAAAGAAGTCCATCTCCAATTTATATTAATGTCAATTCTAATCACCCTATATCAATCATTAAACAAATTCATAACACAGTAATTTCCACAACACACCTCAAGAACACGAAACTCCTTGCAACTGCATCAACAGAACCAACTGCCCCGTTGATGGCAGGTGTAATTCGGATGAAGCAATTTACGAAGCCACCATTTTCCCGGAAGAGGACATCAACAAAAAAGTATACATAGGGATATCTGCAGGTAGTTAGAAACAAAGATTTAATAATCACAAACACTCATTTTCCAACGCCTCCTTAAAACACAAAACAGCCCTATCAAAATACTATTGGAAATTGAAGAACGGAGGACTCACCCCACAGGTTAAATGGAGGTACATCAGATATGCTCATACTCCCAACAACTTCAGGGACAGATGTAATCTATGATTTGAGGAGAAAATAGCTATTATCAAATATAGAGATCCAAATGAACCTTTGAACCAGAGAAATTAACTGATTTTTAAATGTAGACATAAAAATAGGTATAGGATCACTTAACAAGATGAAAATTAAAATTATAAGTTTGTTTTTAAAAATAGTCTTGAATGTCCCGTTTAAGAGTTTATACCCACAAAAAAATCTTTGCATTATTTCTATCATAGGTACTTTACTACTATGCTGTTGTTGTTGTTGTTATTATTATTATTATGTCATTTTTCATCATATTTCGATTTCTGCATTGGTCTCACTACCAACCAAGTCTGCGGGGAGACCTAAGGCAGGTAGTGGCGTGTTGTTATGACTCCATTTCATGTTTTTCTATCTTCCCTATCATCCCCAGCATTACATAGATAACGTTTTCCTTAGTGTGTGGGCTGTACTTAATAAGACAATTTTTTGTATATCTCTTAAGCTGGGGTTTCCAGGGATTCTTTCAATGTGTTGTTTTGTTCCATTTTTTATCATTCCAAGTGCACCTACTATCACTGGCACAACTCTTGTCTTCAATTTCCACATTTTTTCTATTTCAATTTCCAGGTCTTTATATTTTGACAGTTTTTCAAATTATTATTATTATTATTATTATTATTATTATTATTATCTGACTTTTATTAAGAGTAGGTATATATTAAATTTATTTAAATACAAGTATATATATTATATTTTTAAATTAGTTTTTTATATTATAAATAATTATTATGAATTTATATTCACTTATCGTTGTATGTTATCTTTATTATTAGGATTATGAGTAGTTTTATTTTCATAATTATTTTATCTATATTATTTATTATTATTATCATTATTATTAGTGGTAGTATTAGTAGCAGCAGTAGTAGTAGTAGCAGTAATTTTTCTAGTATGGTTTACATATTTTAGTTATTTATTTACCTCTAAATTTTTTTTATTTTATTATACATTTTAATGATTTTTCTAATTTTTTAAATTTCTTAATTTTTAGTTCTTAATTTTTTTATTATTTTTAATCTTAGGTTTCTAGATTTCAATTTCTTTATTACCACGTTATTATTACTGTATTATTATTATTACGTTATTATTACTGTAATAATATAAGACTATTATTATGATTACGATTAAAATTACGATTAAAATTTAAAGAAAAACTAACAATTATTTTTCGAGCATAAATTCAACCTCTAATTTTTAAATTTCAAATTCCAATGCCATACAGACAACAGGTCAAAGTTCAATACATTCACCAAAGAAAGTTTTTTGTGAATCTAGGTCAAAGACGCTGCGCGAAGCTAAGATCTAATACGTTAAGCAAACCCACTTTCCCATTCTTCTTCTCTTCTACATTTTTTTCTCTTCTTTTTAATATTTCTTTTTCATTTTTTTTTCTTTTTCCTTTTTCTATTTTGCTTGACTTCGTCTGGATAAATTTGAAACCTTCATTGTTGTATGAATTACCAATAGATTCGTAAAAATATCTAACTTTTATTTCCTGATTATAATTAAATTTAGCAAATAATTTTAATATTGAGTTTGTCTCTGTTGGAATTTACCTAACCGAATTTGAAGGATTCTACTTTATATATATAGTCATCCGCAGACAGATCTGTTTCGCTGTATCACAGCTCATCAGTACGGTTAGACAGCCGATTGCCTTTTACCCAGGAATGAAACCCGGCCGAATTGGCGTCAGTCGCCGATTCTACCTCTCTCTCTCTCTCTCTCTCTATATATATATATATATATATATATATATATATATATATATATTAGCAACCTAATATTACAAAAGAAAGGCGACGGTCGTATTAATTTACTCTTCTAACTCAACCAGTGAATGATACAGTTCGTAATTCTCACAACAGTTCGTCACTTTCAAAGCATTAACGGCACAGTGTTCACGTGAAACTTAATTTACAAAAGCTTAAAAAAAGATTTAACTCAGTTACCAAGAGTGACATCTAATAGATAAAAGTTAAAGTTTATATGTGCAGAAACACTGGAAAGCTGTAATCCTGCCTGAACCTGGTTTATTACAACATAAAAACTACTTCGGGTACGGTGGATTAAAAAATTCATCAGACTCGCGAATTCAAAAATAACCTTATTTTATTTACCGAGCCCCTTCAAGACATGGGCGATCATAGTTCTCCATAACTTCCTATACTTTGCATCGCCAAGCAATGTACTTACTATCAGTCTCTGGTCTACCATTCATTTATACAAATTCTAAAGGATGTGCCCTGTGGTGCAGTGGATATCGACTCGGAACGACAAATCGGGGTGCTGAGTTCGAATTCCAGTTGAATTCCTTGCATTCCCTTTGAACAAATACCCTTCGGAAAAGGTAGTAATCCATCTCTTCCCTCCAGTTATGGGTTAAATGATAAGACAGATTGGATTCTATAGCATTGGCTGGCAACCAGTCTACCACAGAAAGCAATGGCAACCTACTACGGGAAAATCTTTTACCTAGTCAGTCATGTCTCTTTCGAGATATGATCGCCCAAAGCGTGCATCACGTATGGCACTTAACTGACTGAAGCCATTCTAGGTTTCTTTTTTGCCCATCTTGCTTTCAATATATCCTGTGAATGTTAAATTCTCCGAGCCCTCTTTCCTTATTGCGAGTCCCTGAATTTTCGTTTCTGTCTTCTGATTCTAAATATAAATGCTTGTTTTGCTCCCATTTTCTTTAAAAGTTTCTTGTTGCTCCCATGTTCTGTCCACGATATTCCCGACATCTTTTTGTAAAGCAAAACATCTTCGTTACTTAAAGTCTCCTCTTTATCTGCTAGGCAATTTTTCAGCATTCACTGAACAGCAAATGCTGACTTTAGCCACACGACTATACCACGGAAGCGTGACAATATTTAAAATAGAGCTTGTTTTAGATAGGTATTTGATCGACGCGTGAAGATAACGTGACCAAGAGCTGCGTGTATAGCATTCCGTGTAGTTGTAAGACTTCTAATGAGCTGAATTCTGTCTGCTTTGAAAAATTAAGCAACAGACACAATATTTTTCTCCTAACAATGAGAAAATTCTAATAAATCTTTTTTTCCTGAAATATTCTGTTTTTTTTTTATGTGTCGGGAGGTAAACTTAGAACACTTTTTTTTTGGTTAAGAATGGGTAACAAAGATTTTATCAATAATAATTTAACTCCAAACCTAAAGGTAATAAAACACCTCAGTAATCCGAAAATCCAGGTACATGATGATTTCTTCTTTATACCATCTCCCCTCAGGACGTTTGCGATTGTGGCTCCCCACAATTTGCTGTCCTTTGTAGCGCTTAAATTTTGTCTTTTTTGTTGTTTCTCTTAAAACTGTATAGGCCTCGATGATGCTTGTCAAATTGTCCTTGTGCCAAACACGACCGAAGTTCCCACAATTTAAAATATCAGAAGGTTGAAGGTTGGATGTTGAAATGTGGATGGATAAAATATTTTGTTTGGACATTAAAGTAAAATTTTTATTAACAAAATAACAAAATTGTAAGAAGAAAAATAAAATGTTCATAGACAAAATGCATGCAGTTAATTGTTCAAAGAGAAATGTAAGTATTTAAATTTTCCACAGAAATTCGAGTTCATAGTTGATAGTAGCAGAATGTGTGTATGTAAAAAAATTAAAAAGGTTGCTAATAAAATTCTGTTCTTTTCCTTTTTATGGCCGGAAAAAAAGTGAAGAGAAAATTCAGGCAATAAAGAGGTTTGTACTTATCTAAATCAGTTGAAATATCTTGTTGTTATTTTCTTTGACGGTGTGTGTGGGTGAGGACGAAAAAAAGAAAATTGGAAGGAGAGGAAAAATGAATTTGTGACAGGCCCTTACGTCTGCCTCGGCTTCTTGAATGTTCTTTTTTTTACATTGCGACAAGGTCCGTCAGTTACCCTCTCGCATCTCGGACTGATTAGACCGGTCAAGAAACGTGGTTTAAGTAGTGAAATTTATCACGTGACTGGATCGAAACCACATTCCCATTTTCTAGGTGTTAAGAAAAATTGACCGGGGTCATAGATCAATTTGCTATTTCCTATCCAATCAGGAACTAGAATCTTACTTTTCACACTGACTTGGGAAATTTGCCTTGGTCTGGGTTCTTTCCAAAATGTTTTTAGTCATTTTGATCCAATTATGCTGATGTGCAATTTTTTTTTTTCGTTTGAGTTAATTGTTAGATTATGTAGGATTTGTATCCTATAAACCCTGTGAATGCTGGACAATATCATCGAAAATGAGGAGAAAACTGGAAGCGGCCGAAATGTGGTTCTACAGAAGGATGCTACGGATATCGTGGACTGAGCATACAAGCAACGACGAAGTGTTAGAAAGAATGGCAACAAAAAGGAAATTGATGCTGAGCATCAGGAAGAGACAACTGAAGTTCCTGGGACGTGCAATGAGGAAGGAGAGCCTGGAGAACCTGATACTGACTGGACAGATAGAAGGAAGGAGAGACAGAGGAAGGCAGCGGATAACATATTTGCAGGGTCTGGTCAGGTGGATGACGGAACGGGGGTTGCCAGGAGCAACAGGAGCAAACATACTAAGAACCACAAGGAATAAGGAGACGTGGAGATCCATGATCGCCTACGTCCTGAAGGGACAGGGCACATAGAAGAAGAAGAAACCCTGTACCCCACTTACATTTACTCAAGCTCACTAAGTATATTGTGCGTTGTTTTTCTATGTCCCTCTTCTCAATTTTTCTTCTGTGAATATAAGACTTTCCAAGCACCCTTTATACGCTCTAAATATTTTACACTTTATCTAAAAGTTCATGGCTGAATATGTTAACATTTCACGGAATACGCAAATCCAAGTTTCACGTTTCTGAAGTGGTTACAAACGATTTATTTTCTTTGAGAAGGTAAGAAGTGAAATGATAACTATACGCCTATAAAACACATCTAATGATGACTAAAAGCCGATAGTCATTTCGTCAATAACATTGTTTGCGTTAGAAAACTATAAATCGATTTAAACACAGAATTAACGATGAAGTATTGAGGCATGCTGATTTATCAGTTCCCAAGTAGGCATCTATGCAGATGACACCACAATTTACTCCCGTCTCAGTAAAAAAAATCTGTCAAGTCCGACAAAATTAACCTTGTTGGTGCTATTTGAAAAAACCGTCAGTCTGTGTTGGATTAGAGTAAGAAATGGCTTGTAAATTTGAATCCTTCCAAAACGAAGCTACTCTTCATTAACCAGCACAAAGAAATTTTCCTTCCTTACATCAATATGGATGACGCTAGTCTTCTAGAAAGCAACACATTGCACCTCTCTGGCCTCATACTCTCAACCGACCTCAAGTGAAACAACTATATTGAATCAATAGCTACATTTACCACTAAGAGTTTGAGGTTACTGTGTCAGGCCAGGAAGTTTTTTCTCGTCAGTATATATCATATATAATAATCTAAATACTGAGGAGAGTGCAGGAAAATTGGAAGTCAGCCTACTCTCACTTGATCTTCAAAGAATAGAAATAATAATCTGAATACTGAGGAGAGTACAGGAAAATTGGAAGTCTCTCACTTTCTCTTCAAAGAGTACAAATAGTAATATGAATTCTGAGGAGTGTGCAGGAGTATTGCGGGAACTTGTTCTCACTTAATCTCAATTGAAAGTTATCAATTACTTTAAACAGCGATCAGCAACAACACCACGAACAACACTAATAATTACTTGATTATGTTGGTTGCTGCTAATACCTAATGTGACGTTAGAGCCATGGCCGCACTCGTAATAATGGAATACGAAACATAAAAATGGAAAATTGACATCTGCATGCAAGATTGTTATTAGCGTTGTTTAACTGAAGTTCCTGGGACACGCAATGAGGAAGGAAGGCTTGGAGAACCTGATACTGACTGGCCAGATAGAAGGAAAGAGAGACAGAGGAAGGCAGCGGAGAAGATATTTGCAGGGCCTGATCAGGTGGATGACGCAACGGGGGTTGCCAGGAGTAAAAGAGCAAACATACTAAGAGCCACAAGGGATAGGGAGACGTGGAGAACCATGATCGCCTACGTCCTGAAGGGACAGGGCACATAGAAGAAGAAGAAGATGTAAGTGCTCACTCGCATACAATCATTTCCGTCAATATTTGTGACGTGCCAGTAACGAGATCTTTTCTTAATATACTTTTAAAAAGAACGAGGAGCAAGAACAAATGGATATCTTCGTCCGTAATTAGTTTCAGTTGTTTTTTTTTTGTTTTTTTTTTTTCCGGGTGTGTGCTTGTAAAGTCCTTGCAACAATCTCCCTGGTCACTATTTATCTATACTTCTGAGATGAGGTACTATTTACACTGTTTACATTGTTCGGACAATTGTCCTCATCTTTATTGCCATGTTTACAACGTGTCGGCCGTTTTACCCTCCAGTCTTCTTCAGATACTGGGGTATATCATTTTCATTCCATGTGTCATGCCACTTCCGGATGCCTTGTAGTTATTTCCCTTTAACTTAACACTCTAAGTTATTTATTCACCACTGCTGTAGACTGGTATTGAACTCACAGTGACTTAACCCAAAGAGTTGTCAGTTCAAGACTGTCAGTCGTGTCATCAAGGCGAAGAAACAAACTGTATCCCTCAGTCTTTATTGTAAAGAAAATTGCGGTAGATAGATAGATAGATAGATAGATAGATAATGAACAGACTAAGATAGATAGATAGATAGATAGATAGATAGATAGATAGATAGATAGAAATGAAAGAAAATGAACAGACTAAGATAGATAGATAGATAGATAGATAGATAGATAGATAGAAAGAAATGAACAGACTAAGATAGATAGATAGATAGATAGATAGATAGATAGATAGATAGATAGATAGATAGAAAGAAAATGAACAGACTAAGATAGATAGATAGATAGATAGATAGATAGATAGATAGATAGATAGAAAATGAACAGACTAAGATAGATAGATAGATAGATAGATAGATAGATAGATAGATAGATAGATAGATAGATAGAAAATGAACAGACTAAGATAGATAGATAGATAGATAGATAGATAGATAGATAGATAGATAGATAGATAGAAAGAAAATGAACGGACTAAGATAGATAGATAGATAGATAGATAGATAGATAGATAGATAGATAGATAGATAGATAGATAGAAAGAAAGAAAATGAACAGACTAAGATAGATAGATAGATAGATAGATAGATAGATAGATAGATAGATAGATAGATAGATAGATAGATAGATAGATACTCCCAAATGATGGGAAGAACTTGACAGAAGAGTGAAACCTTTCTATTCCAAAAACGAATAAGAACTCTTTGAGTCACTGAAAAATAAATAAATAAATAAATAAAATCAATTATCAAATTTACACTTTAATAAACTTTTGCAATGAATGCCAAAAATTTGTGCTGCCGTAATCAAGACCAAAGAAGAATATTTTGACGAGAGCAAAATTTAATAATAAAATTCTTTTTGTCATATTATAATTTCTAATAAAATATCATGTCTCAAGTTGTTTTTTTTTAATCAATTATAATAATTTTCTCTTATTTAAAGTACAAAACAACTACTTTGGGAGCCAATTTAAAATAAATAACCATGTGTGATCTCAAACTTCTGAACTGTAAATGTATATTTACGATCGTACGACCTACATTTGTTAGCTTGGTAGATAGATGTGTGTTACAGAGAATATACAATCTTAAGCAAAATGGACTCTCTCTCTCTCGCTATATATATATATATATATATATATATATATATATATATATATATTGTCAATTTTGCCTAAATTTGTAAATGTGTGTTAGGGCCATGTTGACGTGGTTAGCAAACTTTTCTGGTTAAGTTAATTACTATTTACACATGAGTTCGTGTGTTTGTCACTGATTCTGTGAATATCTCGATATAGTTAACTTCAAACTGACACAAGAACAGATTGATATATATAGCGATTGACTTGCGGTTGTCTCCCAAGTGCCTGTCTGCCTTGAAAATCAGCATTCCTAATCTTGGCTTTTTACTTGAAATTGAACAACATTAGCAGCGAAGTAATCAACTACCTTAAGTCATCAGGTAAAGACATATACGCCCATGTATGACTCATTCATGAGCTATATATATGAGTCAAATCCAAGTATTAAATTCAACAAGGTTGTTAATTCAGGAAGAAGTAAAGAGACTGAAAGAAACGCACACATTCATGGCGATTGTCTAAATCTAGCATAGATGCGGCGCATGGCCGAATGTTTGGGGCAACCAGTGAGGACCGAACTCACTACTCGGTCTTAATTGTCCTTGCGAGACCAGCTTGCTAACCATTATACCACGTCGCGGTGCCCTAAATGGTCTCTTAAATGTAGCTTATATACGGAATGTGTTCGCTAACCAATCAGTTAAGTGACATACGTGATACACGCTTTGGGCGATCTTGTCACGAAAGAGACATGACTGACTGGGCAGTAGGTTGCCATTGCTTTCTGCGGTAGACTGGTTGCCATCCGATGCTATAAAACCCAATCTGTTCTATTATTTAACCCATAACTGGAAGGAAGAGACGGATTAATACCTTTCCCAAGGGTATTTATGCGTAAGTGAATGCAAGGAATTCAGCTGGAATTCGAACTCGGCTTCCCGATTTCTCGTTCCGAGCTGATATCCACTGCATCACGACGCACATCCTCGCTAACCATTACGTCATGTTAACTTTCTCCACACATCTGTATATTTAGTAAAGCGAAGAGAAGAGAAGAGAGAGAGAGAGAGAGAGAGAGAGAGAGAGAGAGAGAGAGAAACGCACACAGACACGAAAAGAGAGACATTTTCATACACTTAACAACAAATATCTACACATGCTTTTAGAGAAATATTGAGAAGGAAAGAAAGAAAGATACTTTGCACGTACGAGACAGAATCTGTAAAGTTCTCAGCCTTACCAACTTTCCTAAATCAGTATTTTAATGGCTACTTTTTAAAAGAGCGCTATATATATATGTGTGTGTGTGTGTGTGAGTGTGTGTGTATGTGTGTGTGTATTTAGGCAGCATTTTTTTCTTTTAGACATGTTATATTAAATAAATTGCAAAAATTGTGTCTGCTTATTTGTAATAAAATCCGTTCTTTCTCACTGATAACCTTTCACGTTTTACAATTGAAAGTTGTCAGAAACGAGATGAAACGTTGACAAATTTTATTATTATTTATTTCTCAATGATCCCAAGTACTTTCAATCTCCTTCCGAGATTATCTTTAGGGATGTGAGTTGTAGCAACAAAAAATAACCGCAAAACTGTGTTGCTAAAAGTTACTGTAATTTTTTTTTTGTTTAGATAACAAAAAGTTGAAACCTAGGTTACAGAAATAAATAGTTTCCTGATGAAAATGTTGAAGCAAAACGAAGTATTGTAGCTGCATCGAGGAGCTGTTATACAGCGAAAGAGGCTTGTCTGCAGATGATTATATATATATATATATATATATATATATATATATATATATATATATATATATATATTAATCATATCACCCCGAGCAAGGCGGTAACGCCACTGAAGCGCAGGGGGCTACGTAGGAGTGAAAAAATTGGAAAAAAGAAAGCCGGAAACCACATCCTAAACAAGGAACAAGGGATGAGCCTCTTCACCTGTTCAATAGACGTGGGTGGAGTGTGATAGAATAAAAATTCTATCACCAATTCTAAATACCAATTTCTCTCGTTGGAACAATCCTAGTTCGTTTTCTTTTGCTAATATATATATATATATATATATATATATATATATATATATATAAGATGTGTGGTGTGCATGTGTGTGTATAACGTGTATAGGGTGTGTGTGTGTTTGTGTGTGTAAAGAAAGAAAGAGAGCGAGACTGAAAAATAGATAGATAGATAGATAGATAGATAGATAGATAGATAGATAGATAGATAGATAGATAGATAGATAATGAATAGATAGATAGATAGATAGATAGATAGATAGATAGATAGATAGATGTTATTATTATGTGTAAAAACTAAATTAAAAAAGCATACGTTGAAAATTGGAGAAAATTTTGTCCGTAGAACTGATGTCGCTATTATGGGCATTACCCCTCCATTGCACTAAAAAATGAATGAGAATCGGATATCTACTTTGTCTTACATCTGCTTCTCTTCTCACATTTTTGCTAATACGTGTTTATCTGAATGTAAGTTTGAGTCAGCGAAAAAATTATTGAGTATCGAGAACATACGAGTGCGTCAGTAATAGCGTTTACGGGTTCACTTATGTGTGTGTGTCAGTTTGCGTGTGTGTCAGTTTGTGTGTATGTGTGTGTGTGTGTGTTATCAAGTTATTACGTTTTGTTTTTCGTTTGAATCTTCTAAAGTTCCCGCCATCATGTTTTCTCCATCCAGTTCATTTTTTTTGTCATACCACGCCCCTACTTTCCGCATAACAAAAGCATTTGTTGGGTGACATATCTATGCTTTACAGCTTTTCCTTACTCTCCAACGGCTTAAATAAATAAATAAATAAATAAATAATAATAATAATAATAATAAAGAAGAAGAAGAAGAACAACAACAACAACAATCAGAAGAAGAACAATTCTACTAAGATTCTTATTGACTCGAATTAGTCTTTCATTTTTCTTTCTTCCTTCCTTCCATTTTCTTTCTCTTCTTTAAACGTTGTTCTTTCTTTAAAACGCCTTTATTTTATTGATTTCTGTCTTTCTTTCCTTTTTTTAAATGTATTTCCTCTTTCTTTCACTTCATTAAGGGAATTTCTTTCTTTCTTTAAAGAAATTTCTTTGTTTCTTTGTTTCTTTATTCTTTTTTAAATGTTTTTTTGTCGATTCTGTATTTCTCTTCTTTTTCTTCATTTGTTTCCTTAAGCAATTTATTTTCCTTTCTATCACATATTCTTTGTATCATTCATTTCTAAAATCGAAATTCTTTCTTTCTTTTTCAGATTAATTTCTTTCCTTTTCCTTTCTTTAAACGACTTTCTTTCGTTCTTCCCTTCCCTTCTTTACACGAATTTCTTTCTTTCTTTAAACGAATTTATTTTTCTTTCTCTCTCTCTCATTCTTTCTTTGTATCTTTCACTTCTTAAATCGAAATTCTTTCTTTCTTTTTCAGATTAATTTCTTTTTTTCCCTTCTTTAAACGAATTTCTTTCATTCTTCCCTTCCCTTCTTTACACGAATTTCTTTCTTTCTTTAAACGAATTTATTTTTTTTTCACTCTCGTTCTTTCTTTGTTTCTTTCACTTCTTAAATCGAAATTTTTCTTCTGTTTTTCAGATTAATTCCTTTTTTTCCTTCTTTAAATGAATTTCTTTCGTTCTTCTCTTCCTTTCTTTACACGAATTTCTTTCTTTAAACGAACTTTTTCCTTTTTTTTCTTCAAATGATTTTCTTTCTTTAAACAAAATTAATTCTTTACTTTTTTCCTCACTCTCCTTTAAATGTTTTTCTTTCCTTTATCTTTCTTTCCTTTTTTAAAAGAATTTTTCCTTATTTTCTTCTTTCTTTTTTTTTACCTTTTTTAAATAGCACTTATTCTTTTTTCATATAGTTACTTTAAATTACATTTTTATTTTTTAATTTCTTTCTTTTTTTCCTTCTATGTTTTCGTTTTTCTTTCTTTCCTGATTTGATTTTTGTCATTTCCTTTTACCATCATTCATTTTCACTTGTTCTTTCTTTTACTCTCTATTGTTATTCTTTCTTTTCTTTCTTTTTTTTATGTCTTCTCTCTCACACTCACTCTCTCTATCTCTCTTTGTGTGTCTTAATTTTTTTCTTTAATCTATCTTTTTTCTCCTTACTTTTCCCTTTGTATTTTCTCTTCTTTCCCAGCCTTTGATCCTGTACTGCGCACGTCAAAGGGAATAACTCGATCGCGTAGCGTAACGAACACACAGACACACATCTTAGAGAAATGGAAACTCTTATCTCTTTTTGCAGTTCTGCTTTTTCATCTCGTCCAATGCCTGAGTTGCCAAAAACGACTAACCGACCCGATTTCTCGTTTTACTATTATACAATAATGTGGCGACTTACCGAATGCAACATGGGATACGTCGAACTCTCAGGTAAATTATTTGCGTGCAACACATGCATTGTTCATCTTAGAGACTTTCAATAAACGAGAAGTGTTTGATGCGAGCTCATTTAGACCGATTCTTCATACAGGGACGAAATCAATCTTTTCACTCAATGTGTTATATTCGAAATGCTAACTCGTCACTTTTCATTCTACCGAAGAAAAATAATGCACTTTAAGTCTTGGCAACTGGTTTCACCAGATTACAGATCAAGATTGTCCGTGTTATTTAGATTCAGTTAGTCAGTTAAAGTGCCATACATGATACGCGCTTCAGCGTTCATGTCTCGAAAGAGACATGACTGACTGGGTAGAAGATTACCCTGCAGTTGCCATTACTTTCTGCGGTAGACCGGTTTCCAGCCAAGGTTATAGAACCCAATCTGTTATTTAACACATAACTGGAGAGAAAAGACGGATTGATAAATTTTCCAAGGGTAGTACACGTAAGTGAATGCAAGGAATTCAACTGGAATTCGAACTCGGGTCCCCGATTTCTAGTTCCGAGCCGATATCCACTTCACCACAACGCACGCCGTTATTTAGATTAACTAATTTAAATAACGGCGTGCGTTGTGGTGAAGTGGATATCGGCTCGGAATGTGAAATCGGGGAACCGAGTTCGAATTCCACGCATTCACTTTCGCGTTTTTTGTTTTTGTTTTTTTTTTTTGGTGGGGGTTAATCTAAATTTTTTAGATTAACCCTCCTCCCCCCCCCAAAAAAAACGAGGATTGATGATTAATAGGGACATTAAGTTAAAAATCAGTGTAGCATGGAATTTTTTAATCCTTTCACACCAAGCAAGGAAATTATGCTACTAAAGCGCAGAGGTTTATTCGAAGTAAAAATGAGAATATTTTAGGGATGAGAAATGAGAAAAATACAATAGATGAACAGGTTTCAGGATGACAGAAAATGGCGATTGGCGTTGTATTTACATTTTTGAAGATTGTAGGCGGGTAGGGAAGAAAGAAATTAGAAGAAGTGCTGCAAGTGGAAAGTGCGGGGAATAAACTGTTGTAGTAGAAGCGGCGAATGCATTTAGCTAATTCAACGGTAAAACTGTGAGACTTAATTGACAATCTGTTGTGGTGGAACTTCGTCGGCAAGTTGTTGTGGCCTGTTTGGGCCAGGAAGAAAGACACGGAAATAAGAAGGTTGGCTCAAACAGTGTACTAGGATAAGAGAACATATATAAAAGAACGAGTGTCAGTAGTCAGCAAATAGAAGTGTAAGTCCGAATTGTATATTTACTCTGGGTCTCGGCTGTCTTACGGCCGCCTCTTGACTGCTGCCTCTCCTGAAATTACTCAGGTTAGTATTTATTGCAGGAGGAAGGGTCCATTCCGCTGTAGAATAGGGCACCATAATAAAATCTAGTAGCACGGTTCAATTCCTGTAGTCGGGACGCTAAGATAAAACATAAGATAAAAAGAAAATATATTTTCATGTTAACTGCCCCCAAGCAATGCATTTTATTGCCGCTGTTAAAGTGACAGGTTACAGGTGGTGTCAGGAAGAGGGTAAGAGAAGGATGGGAATACTGATGAGAGTGGGGTGGACAGAGAAAGAAGCATATGAGAGAGAGAGAGAGAGAGAGAGAGAGGGTGCAAGTTCGTGAGACAGAAGATGACTATTGATTTTACATTTGAATTCTTAAAGATTGTAGCTGTCTGGAAAGCAAGTAAGCAAAAGGGAATTTTACAAACGACAAAGGCAAGCCATGTCACGTCGGTGAGAAAGGATAAATCGCATTAAAAACCCTTCTTTGAATTTAGTCAAAAATCTCGAGATATACAGCAGAAGCACCCTGACCAGATATAGCAGCAGTATTCAGTGCACGGCGACTAGAAGATTTATAAATGCGCAAGATAAATTCTGGCAAGAAAATCTTTCTGGCGCGACACAAGGAAGTAGCTTTCCTAACAGTAGACGTAGCAATTGATTCAACATCGTGATAGGATATTAAGTTGATCCATCAAAAATATTTGCTAATTACAAAAATAATTAAATAAAATCTTATATAACAATAATGTTTATATTAATTAAATCTAAACTTATTTATAAATGGAACTTTGTGTGTGTGTGTGTGTGTGTGTGTGTGTGTGTGTGTGTGTGTGTGTGTGTGTGTGTCTATGTGCATGTGTGTCCGTTACATATAGACTCCAAAACGGCTGAGCCGATTTTCTTGAAAATTTACACAGTTGTACTATAAGCGTCTGCGAGTGTTCTTAGCTAGGTTTTGTGTCGAGGTACTCCCGATAAATATCAAAAATCGATAATCGAAAAAATCGGGTTATAGAAGGAGTGGTCCGATTTTAATCAAATTTGATACACTCATAGACAAAGACATAAGAAATGATATTCAGAAGTTTCAAGGTTGCAGTTCTTACAATAGTGCAGAAAATCGATAATATATACCGGGTCTGCTCAAAATCAGTTTTTCAGCACTTTTATTTTAGTTTTTGCTTCAGGTTTGGCTCTAAGTATGTACAATTGTAGTTCTTAGTCTCGGCCATGATACCATTTACTCAGAGGACTTATTTAGCCTTCAAAATTCAGTTTACGACGAAAAAACTTATTTGATATTGATACCAGGAAATCAAAATTTGACTTACATCCATTCATTTTTCTTTCAGTCTACGGTTTCGCTTTAACTGGAAACAACTATTGCTTTTTAGTCTTTCGTGCCAACATGCAAAGAGTCTGAGCTTCAGGACCATGGATTAGTTTTAAAGCTTTCATTACACCCGAGCAACGCCGGGCTATACTGCTAGTCGTATAATTTGCTTAAAGCCATTAATAGTGATATATCCCGGAAAGGAATATCAGTGAAAAGATAAGTGTAAGAATGATACTTAACACGGGAAATAGAGAGAAGGGATTTATTATACGAAGGTACAATAAACCATAAGGAATACAATAGCAATCAACGAATAGGAGCGGAATAATCTATCAAGTAGAGAATGCCTTCACTTATGACGTAACACTCTAGTCCAGCTTGTCACTGTTCTTTATAGACTAGATCATTCCATTCTGGGGTATGCTAGTATGTTCCACTATAACAAATAGATATTGTTTCCAACCCGAAACATTCCAGATTATTATAAAACATCTACTGCTAGAATGGTGGATCCACTCTGCCGGGTCCGAAAGTTTTCTCGTCAGAATCCATTTTACACATTTATAATTCTCTTATTCCTCCGTGAATTGAATAATGTTGCTATATCTGGTCGGGGGCTCCTGCTATTTATCTTGAGGTTCTCGACAAAATCAGAAGGAAAATCTGCAGTGCAATCGATTCTGACATGGCAACACACCTTCAGTCTCTTTTTCACTGACATGATGTGGCTTCCCTCTGTCTTTTCTACAAGTATTTTTAATGGATCTGACGAGTTTCATTCTCTGGTGGCCCGACCACGTCTATTTACGCGTGCTACTAGATTGGCACCAAGGTCCCACCCATTTACTGTCGAAATGGTGACACTGCCTATTCTACTCTAACTGTTTATTTTCTCATACTTCCTGCATATAAAACTTCCTTCCATTTACTTGCTTCCCTAATAACTACAATCTCCAAAAGATCAAACACAACATGAATTGCCATCTTCTCTCTTCTTAATTCCTATCCTTCTCTTATTCCTTCTTCGACATCTCCTGTACCTTGTTTTCTTCTTCTTCTTCTTCTTCTTCTTCTTCTTCTTCTTCTCTCACTGTAACCCACTGCCCACTAGCGGCGGTCTTGATTTGCTAGGGGTGAAAGTATTATAAAAATAAGATATTTTAACAGGTACACGCGTTTGAAAAATGCAACTTTCATTATTCATAAACGATGAACGCATACTCTTTCAGAAAAGAGCCGTTTTTTGAGCGGCTATTGGAACAAACTCAACCCGACCTTACTAACTTCCATAGCAAAAAAAAAAAAAAAAAAAAACACTGAGAAAATAGTCGGGTATATTTCCGTATAAAGTGACGTAATAATGTTGCAATGCAAGACGCTAGTCTCCTAGAGCGCAACACACAGCGTCTCCTTGGCCTCACTCTCTCAACCGACCTGAAGTGGAACGACTACATCGAGTTTATTGCTAAATCTACTGCTAAGAAAGTTGGGTCACTTTGTCAGACCAGAGAGTTCTCGTTAGAATCCATCTTGTACATCTGTAAATCTACCATTCATCCATGCATTGAATACACGACAAAATCCAAAGGAGGATCTGCAATATAATCGATCCTGACTTGGCCGCCCGCCTTCAGTTCCTTTCACATCGACGTGATATGACTTCTCTCCGTCTTTTCTGCAAATATTTTCATGGTTACTGCTCTGACGAGCTTCTTTCCCTGGTTACCCGACATGAATCTGCGCGGGCTACTATATTGACATCAACGTTGAAATAGCTAAATGTAACTACCTCTACTATTCTAACAGTTTCTTTTCTCGCACTTCCTGTCTGTGGAATTCCCTTGTGTTTACTTGTTTCCATAAAAACTACAATCTCTAAAAGTTTAAATGCAACATCAATTGCCATATCCTATCTCCTTGATTCCCATGCATCTCATATCCTTTCTTCGACATCACCTGTACCTTTTTTTTTTTTTCATCTCAGTGTAACACCTGCGTACCATTTGGCGGTCCTGCCTAGCTTGAGGCGAAATGATTAAAAAATAAATTAACATCGTATTTCCGTATAAAGTGATGTAAAAATATTACTGCTTAAAGTAACATTATTTTTTCAGTACAAACTAACATTATAATATTTCAGTGTAGGATGACTTAATAATATTGTTGCATAAAATGATGTAGAAATATTACTGCATATAGTAACGTAATAAAATTTTCAGTACAAACTAAATGTTGTGGATTCCGGATGAGGAACCGCACAAAATAATGAACAGCAAAAACAGATATGGAGATAGAAAAGTAGGTTATATTGAACATAATATACAAACTTGAACGCAGGTTAGTAAATTCAGGAATACTATTAGTAAGAAATAAATATACATAAGTCTTGAAGTGAAGTCGTTGGAAATAGTATATCCGGGTATATTATTTTAGCTGAGTGGAGCTCAGAGCTAATCTGGTCTCTGGGTAACTTCGGTATCTCTCGGAACTCTCCGATAACTGTAACGGATCTCTGAGATTACTCTCAATATTTATTGTATGAAAAATACAATTGTGGCACAAGGCCGATTTGGGGATAGGCAAAAAACTCAGGTTGATCTTCAGTACCTATCCTATACCTAGCTAATCCGACTCACGACCCAAACATACTTTACAATTTTCTCATCCACTACAAGAACATGTCCATCATCATTCAATTCTTCATACACCAAAATACCTCAAACATACCAGGGACCTAAAAAACCCCAAAAGAGTATAAATATTTTATTGTGAATAATAGATACAAAAATATGTTTAAAAATATATCATGAAATGATATGTGGGGAGGGGTATGACATAAATTCCCAAAACAAAAGAAAAATTACACAAAAAATACAAACAGAAATCATGATGTTAGTTGGACCCAACCAACCCACAAAACAAAGAAACCGCTGTATTCTGCCCATAAGACAAAATCAAGAGGCACTCTTTCTACAGGGAGTGGTAGAGGAGAAAATAAAATTGATGGGGAGAGTATAATCTTGACCCAGGACCCAGACGAGATAAAACGGGACAAAAAATTAAAAAAAAAAACTGGGGAAATTGGGAATCTCGACCTGGATTATAACAAAAGACAATGCCGGGGACAGGCTAGGACTCACATTCATTCTCATTAACTAGGTACACAAAAAGGAACTACTTTAACCAGGGGGGGATTCCAAAGAAATTCACCCCGATGTGACTAGTAGATCTAAAAGAGAAAATCAAGGCTAGTACCGTTCACGCGAACCAGGCTCGCCACATTTACCCACCTTTCGCTAAAGCCTATCGGGGTCAAACGTTTCCAATCTGATCTAATCTTAACTTTGAGCTGATGCTCAAAATATCGGATCAAATCCTGATGTGAAAGTCGACCACCTCGCAAGACTTCCTCCAGTCGCGTCGTCCATATCACCATTCGAGCCGTGGCCAGCAGCGACAGAAACACCATTCGCTTCACTCCCGAAAACGGGGGCGAGACATTGTCATAAGCGCATGTACGATCAATGAGCACGAACTCACGCGGCGTGATACGAGCAGTCAACTCGCCGACACGGTCCCATAGAGGGCGAACCCGAGAACAATGGTAGAAGGCGTGCGCAGATATCTCCATTAAATCAAGGCAAATTTGGCAAATCCGCCAGGCCCCATGTGAAGGCCGCGTCGTTGAGAGACAACCTATTCCGAGCCAATCGCCAGGTAAGTGAAAACTCAGAGTTGTTGAGATAAGGCGCCCAAGATCAATATGAGCGATACTCCTCCGACATACCGAGCACTTTGCGTAGTGTATCCTTCGCGACACCCGCCACTAATCCCTGATAGAAGTCTTTCCTAGGCCGTGAAAGGTCACTGGACCGAGGAATGGCCCTCAAGGCCGCCAGACATTCAAGGAGAAAACTCGATCGCCCCCGAGGTTTACGGCACCGCCTCGAGACCGGGGGAGTGATAGTAAGGCTAGGGAACATGTCACTCACTATCCCCATTAGCAACGAGTCTTCCAATAACGCACACCTGAGAAAAAACACCCTTGAAGCGATCCATAGTGCGGCATTCCCAGACCCCCATGAGACAGACGTTGGTAACAGACACGTTTGTCGATGTGATGTTTGCGTCCTCTCCACAGCCTACTACTATTCTCTTTATGGCAGGATTATATGTACACTCAGTCGAGTCCATTATCATATACAAAGGGGAGATCCCACAACCCTAACATTATAATATTTCTATGCAGGATGACGCAATACTATTTCCGTATAAAGTGACGTAATATTTTTTCAAGACAATATAATATTTCAGTGTAAAGTGATGTCAAAATATTTCAGCCAAGCAATATTATATCAGTATAAATTGACATTATAATATTTCAGTATGAGATGACGCAATAGTATGACCGTATCAATTAACGCAACAATACTTCAATGTGAAGTGACGTCATAATATTTAATTTATAAAAGGATTTAGTACTATTTCAGTATAAAATGAAGTAACAATAAATGGCGTTTAATGTTTCAAGTCTAGTGCTTGCGATGTTGAAGGCTATTCTGAATCTAGCCGACATTTTCTTCGTCGTGGGTTCTCATAATGAATCAATAACTTATCACCTCTGTGTATCGTTTCCAAAAATTACTACTTTTTGTGTGGAACAGAAAGATAAAGTACTTAAACTTTGACCGATATTCTTTTCGTTAGGTTCATGTAGAACTTATTTCCGTATCTTCTGAGGGCTTGTTTATGACGTACTACGGTCGGCTGATTGCACAAGCAATAAATAAGAGAGCAGCTTGAAAGGCCGACTACGACATCCCAAAACACTGTAAAAGTAATAGTAGTATCTGTCTCAGCCTAATCATAAAAAGATGAATACCAGGGCACAATCAGCATCGGAGGTCACAACATTACTCACCTTCGCTTTACAGATGACATAGATGATCTAGAAGAGAAATTCGTCATTCTAATGAAGAATTTGGATGAAACATCCTCCAGATATGGCATGCTGAAAAAAATAAATAAACAAGCACATGACAAAGAATGAGAAAAGGATCTTGTGCAAGGCTTCTGCTCAGACGAACTTAAGTCACTGATGCCTCCTCAACAGGTGTTTACTCGTGCAACCAGACTGGCAACTGGGTCTCACCCATTCACAGTCAGGTTAGCCAAATGCAGACGACAATTCTACTCCTGCAGCTTCTTCTCTCGCACTTTCCGCCTGTGGAACTCGCTCCCGTATTCTTGCTTTCCTGACGGCTACAACCTCCAGAAATTTAAATGCAATGTCAATACTCATCTACTAACCACTGGACTCTAGCTCTCTCCCCACCCCTGTATAACCTTCCCTTTCTCTCCACCTATGTATCTGTCATCGCACCTGCTTTCTCAGCTTTCTATTGTTCCTTTCTAACTAGTTTGTACTCCTCACTCTTTTCTAATTAATCTTTTTACAGTTATGTAGCCCCCTGCACATCAGTGGCGTTTCCGCCTTGCTCAGGGTGAAATGATTAAAAAAGAAAGATAAAAGTCGTCTGTCAGGTTCTTAAAGTAGTGCATCAATTCAAAGATCTTGGCTCGATTATCAGCAAGGAGGGCATCAGAATAGAACTAATTTTGTTTGTTTGTTTGTTTGTTTGTTTCGAGGTTTAACGACCTATCAATCCTTATGGGATCATTTTAAGGTCATAACCAATGATTTTTGGGTAAGGTTATTATTTTACAACATTTTTCTTTTCGAGTATCAAGATTAATTGGGATTTGTTTTTAAGAGCAGGGTCACCAAGTCCTACCCTTGTTATTTAACCCATAACTGGAGGGAAGGGACGGATTAATACCTTTCCCAAGGGTACCAGTGCTTAAGTGAATGCAGAGTATTCAACTGGAATTCGAACCGATTTCTCTTTCCGAGCCGATATCCACTGCACCACAACGCACATCCGTCACTATACGCTTACAGCACCTGCTTTTCCCAAGCGGTCATCCATCTAAGTACTAGCCAGGATCAACCTTGCTTAACTTCGGTGATCGAGCGAGAACCGGTGTATTTAACGTGATAGGCAGTAAGCCTGAAATAATTTTGAATGGCAGCACAAATAGCGAGAGTTGCCGCAAAAACTAAAAGACAAATGGAAAGACAAAATCTCAGACTATAAAAGTAATGGCAGGTTGGGTCTCTGTCTGTTTAGCTGAATCGTTTTTTACGGCTTATCAACCCATTACGACCCGTTATTTAAAGTTAGAAAATATGCTTATGAGAGTAGGAGATGTAGATTAATTCCTTTCCCAATGGTATTTGCAGGTAAGGGAATATAACGAACCCAAATGGAATCTAAACGCAGCTCTCCAATTAACTATTCCAAGACATTATTCATTGCATCACCCGCATATCAAAGCTTACAGCACCTGGTATTCCCAAGCGGTTACCAATCAAGGTACTGACCAGGCTCGACGTTGCTTAACCACAAATAATCGTATCGGAATTGGTGTTTCAATGTGACGAGGCTGTTAGCCCTATAGAATTCGTACTAAATTGTAAGAGAGTTAATGGTGACAGTTATAAAATCTCGATGGTACGGCGATCCTGGGTGTGACGATAAACTACATCAGGCAGCAAAGCCTCCGATCGAGAGATTGTAGGTCTTGATGTGCAGGAAACTGCCTCTTAATTTATGTTGTTCCCAGAACTTCTCTGAGCCGGTGTGCTACCACCTGTTAGGGTCACAGCTATGAGCAAATAGTGAGCCCTCAAACAAAAACAAAAACCGTTTTTATTGTTTCACGCCAAGCAAGGCTGTACCGCCACTGATACGCAGAGGGCTACATAAGAGAGTAAAAGTTTAGGCAGGAGGAGAGTGAAGATAAAGATGAACCAGTTACAGGAGGTGCCAGAGAAAGAGCAAAAGAAGGATGGGAACACAGGAGTGAAGACAGTTGCGAAGGTAGAGAGAAAGGAAAAGAATAAGATACACGGGGTGATGTACAAAGAATTGGAATTAAGTGGAAAAGAGATGGGAATTGACATTGCATTTAAATTCTTGAAAGTTATAGCCGTCAGGAAAGCTAGTATACGGGAGTTCCACAGGCAGGAAGTGCATGAAAAGAAGCTGATGGAGTAGAATTTTCGGCTGCATTTGTTTGATTTAACTGTAAAAGGATGGGACCTTGTTGCCAGTCTGGTTGCAAGAGTAAATTCTTGTGGAGGGGACACCAGTGACCTAAGTTCGTCAGAATAGAATTCATGAAAATATTTGTAGAAGAGACAGAGGGAAGCTACATCCCGCTGGTGAGAAAGTATCTGGAGTCGAGCAGCCAGGTCGGCACCAATGACATTACAGATTCTCCTTTGGAGCCTATCGAGAACACTGAGACAAACAGCAGGGGTGCCTGACCAGATATGACAACAGTATTCCATGCACGGTCGGATGGTTGATTTGCATATGCGCAAGATAGATTCAGGCAGAAAAAAAACTTCCTGCTCCGACACAATGGCACAACCTTCCTAGCAGTGGATTTAGCTATTGAACAATGTAATGATTCCACTTGAGGTTGGAAGATAGAGTAAGGCCGAGGAGGCGCAGTATATTGCTTTCAAGGAGACTTGCTTGGACCATGCTTATGGAGGACAGGAGAGATTGCCTGTGATGGTTAACAGATGATAGTTTAAATTATTTTTAGATAAAAAATTTCAATATTTATTTATAGTTAAATGAACAACAATATATTTTTATAGTTAAATTATCAACAATATTAATTTAAAAGCGAAATGACTAGTAATACTTTTATACTAGAATTAACAGTAATGCATTTTATAGCAAAATGATCAACAATATATTTTATCTGTAGTTAAACGCATACAACTATATTAAAGTATATATATATATTAGAGCCTTAAAACTGTGTTAAAAATATTTAGATTTCGACCTTAAATAAACCAAAGATGTTGTTATACTGCTAAGCAAAATCAATCAACCAACCAATCAATCGATGGTAAGAAACGCATGACGTGTAATGATTTATCTTTCACAAGTTGCGTCAGGTCGTAGTTTTGACGCCTAGTAATAAAAACCAAAGCAAACAATTAAAATATAACAAGAACAATTATTTCGCTTTTTCTGGTACGTGATAGCAGACGTGGAAAAGAAACTACAAGCAAAGCAAAGCGAAAGGAAAGGATTAAACACAAACATGAAAATTGAAAGCCGAAAATGCCAATTACAGGACGGGGAAACTAAAATCAAACCATTACAGAAATTTAAATACATGTGAAGTGTTCTACAGAAGACGAAAAGTGTAAAACTGAGATGCGAAGGCGTATTGGCATCGGCCAAGGACGCATTCCAAAAGCTAAGCAGAGTATTAAGAAATTTTCGTTGGAAACAAAGAGTACTGGACTGTTACGTGATATCTGCCCTCCTATATGGCAGCGAATGCTGGACAATCTCGTCAAAGATGACGGAAAGACTCGAAGCAGCGGAAATGTGATTCTACAGAAGGATGCTGAGGATAACATCAACCGAACATGTGAGTAACGACAAAGTTTTAGGGAGAATGGAAATGAAAATGAAACTTATACTTAACATCAGGAAGCGTATAAGATTCAAATCCTATATGAGCTAACAGTTTTTTTTATTAGCGTTTCACCCCAAGCAAGGCATGTCACTGCCACTACTGCGCAGGGGGCTACATAAAGTGGAGAAAGGATGATTAAATATAGGAAATGTCAGAGGGTGAGTGATAGGCGGGTAAGGATACCGAGAATGAGGGTTGGGTAGATGAGAGTGTTCTGAGAATAGTTGGGAGTTAGTGTGATAGGAGGTGTCTATTGACCCTACATTTAAACACCTGGAGATTGTAGCTGTCGGGAAAGCAGACTTGTGGAAGGGAGTTCCACAGGCGGGAAGCGCGAGAAAAGAAGCTGTTGGAGTAGAATTTACGGTTACATCTTATCTGTTTAACTGTAAAAGGGTGGGACCTAGTTGCTGCTAATCTAGTATCTCGTGTAAATTCCTGCTTAGGTGGCACCATTGCTCTAAGTTCATCGGAGCAGAAGCCATGAAAGTACTTGTAGAAGAGGCACAGGGAAGCCACATCACGCCGGTGAGAGAGTGGTTGCAGCCGGTCTGCCAAGTCAGTATCAACCACGTTACAGATCCTCCTTTGTATTTTGTCAAGAAGCCCAAGGAGAGCAGCAGGGGCACCCGACCAGATATGGCAGCAATATTCAATACACGGGCGGATGGTAGATTTGTATATGTGCAGAATAGATTCAGGTGGGAAAAACTTCCGGGCCCTGCACAGTTAACTGAAACGCAAAAATAAAATTACACACCCGCAAAAATGGACCAAAATGCCTGAAAACATTTTGTAAAAATACATACTTAGGTAATTTTCCCAAATCGGAGTGGAAATTCAGATTCTGGTTTCTGATTGGATAACAAATAGAAAATTGATCTATGACCCTGGTCGACTTTTCTTAATACATAAGAAATTGGTATGTGGCTTCGAGTCGATCACGTGACTAGATTTCATGACTTATTTACTTCCTTTGACGAGCAAACGTGATTCAGATGAGATCATAGTGACGATACAGTTACTAGAATGTAACAAAAAATTTCAAGACGCCGACCCTATCATGTCTCGTCGACATACATTCGTTTTTTCTCTCCTTCCAATTTTCACTCACACGCTGTCAAAGAAACAACAACAAGATATTTTAACCGACTCCTAAAACTAAAGTCCGATTAGGATAATTTCCTTTATTGCTTGACTTTAATTTTAACTATCTCGCCGGCCATAAGAAAGGGAAGGAAACACAGACTTTATTAGTAACCTGTTGATATTTCTACATACACGCATTCTGCTACTATCAACTATGAGGATTCATTTAACTCCTTACTACTATTTCTCTGGAACATTTAACTACGTACATTTTTCTCTTTGAACATTTTCTTCTTACAAATTTGATACTTTGTTTCGTTAATAAAATTTGACTTTAACATAAAAAACGAACTATTTTATTCTTCCACATTCTAACATCCAACCTTCAACCTGCTGAAATTTTAAATTGTGGGGACTTCGTTTGTGCAAATGGATGGCAGAGCAGGGTTAATGAGAAATACCAGGTCGAACGGTATTAACAACTTGCAAGGGACTAGAAGGTGGGGAAGGCCAGGGTCGCCTACGTCTTAAAGAGACACGGCATATAAAAGAAGACTACTTGAAATGAGACTGTCAGCAATATGCGTCAGAAAACCAAGATTCTGTTAGTTTTACAGATAGTATATGATGTAGTTGTTAGTCGACCCGTATTACAATTTATACAGCTAGTGGATGCATTGAATAACTGTAGAACCACATTTCCGCTGCTTCAAGTTTTATCCTCATTTTCAATATTGTCCAGCATTCACTGCCGTATTGAAGAACTGACATCACATAGCAATCCAGCATTCTTTTCTTTGTTTCTAATGAAATTTTCCTATGTGTTAGTACTTTACTCAGTTTCTGGAATGCGTCCTTTGCCATGCCAATTCGCCTTCCGTACTTCGCCTTGCTGTTACTTTCTGTGGTAGACTAGTTGCCAACGAAGACTATAGATTCTATTCTTCTTCTAAGTACCCTGTCCCTTCAGGACGTAGGCGATCATGGCTCTCCACGTTTCCCTATCCCTGGTGGTTCTTAGTATGTTTTCTCCTGTTACACCTCGCAACCCCCGTTCCGTCATCCACCTGATCAGGCCCTCCAAATATGTCATCCGCTGCCTTCGTCTCTCTTTCCTTCTATCTGGCCTGTCAGTATCAGGTTCTCCAAGCCCTCCTTCCTCATTGCATGTCCCAGGAACTTCAGTTGTCTCTTCCTGATGCTCACTATTAATTTCCTTTTTGTTGCCATTCTTTCCAGCACCTCATCATAGCTCACATGCTCGGTCCATGATATCCGCAGCATCCTTATGTAAAACCACATTTCCGCTGCTTCAAGTTTTTTCACATCTTCGATGATATTGTCCAGCATTCACTGCCGTATTGAAGAACTGACATCACATAGCAATTTAGCACTCTCTTCTTTGTTTCTAGCGAAATTTTCCTGTGTCTTAGTACTTTACTCAGCTTCTGGAACGAGTTCTTCGCCATGTCAATTCGCCTTCGGATCTCTGTGTCGCACTTTCCATCGCCTGTTAGAACATTTCCTAGGTATTTAAATTTTTGTACTTGCTTGATTCTAGTGTCCCCCACCTGCATTTGGCATTTGAAAGATCGAAAAAGAAATGAAAATAGATATATAATAGGAAAAAGGCCTATCAGTCTTTAGGTTAGTCATCTAACGATATATTGATAAGTCTATAAACATAGTTATATTTCAGTATTTCAATATAAATATATATCAATTGTCTCTTCCTGATGCTCACTATTAATTTCCTTTTCGTTGCTATTCTTTCCAACACCTCATCGTTGCTCGCATGCTCGGTCCGCGATATCCGCAGCATCCTTCTGTAGAACCACATTTCCGCTGCTTCCAGTTTTGTCCTCATTTTCGATGATATTGTACAGCATTCACTGCCGTATTGATGAACTGACATCACATAGCAATCCAGCACTCTTTCACAGTCAATATATTTCAAAACTAAGGTGCTGATCATCACATTACTATGAGATATCCACTGTTTTATTCTTATTTGAACGCATTTTTAAAATTTTTCTCGGCCTATTAAATAACGGGTTTGATTTAACCAATAAAGAAGACTTGCACCGTAAACCTCAAGGGTTACAGGTAAATGACGTTGTCATTTAGCTTCGTTTAGCAAGAGATGCTCATAATTTTCTTTAACTTTAGTTGGTACTGAGTTCATTTCAATTTACTATTGCGAAAAATAAGTTTCGGTTTTGAATTGGTGCTATTGACAGTGAATAAACAACTTCGCTGTGAAAAGTTTTGGTTTATTTCTTACCATATTCCCAAACGTCCATTTCTTTTGCGTGCGTGTTTGTTTCCGTATAGCTAGGACTATTTATTTATTTTTTTGTGCTTGTCCTCTTTTAGAAACACGAAGCAGTGGCGTGTTTAGCTCGATGGCGAGAACAACGAACTCTTATCGGAGAGGCCTGAACAAATAATTTCTAGCCCATTTCATGATAAAATTTGTCTCCAGAATGTTTGACTACTTGAAATTGACACTATTATTAATGTCGAAAATAAGTTTACTTCTTTCTTGCTTCTGACATAAGTACTGATGTGATGTGCGTTGTGGTGCAGTGAATATCGACTCGGAACGCCAATTCGAGGAGTCGAGTTCGTATTCCAGTTGAATTCATTGCATTCACTTACGCACAAATACCCTTAGGAAAGGTATTGTTCTATCTCTTCTCTCCAGTTATGGGTTAAATAATAGGAGAGATTTGGTTCTATAGCCTTGGCTGGCAACCAGTTTTCCACAGAAAGCAATGGCAACCTACTGCGGAATAATCTTCTGCCTTTTTAGAGACATGATTGCCCAAATCGTGTATCACGTATGGCACTTAACTGACTGACTGATGCGACCACTAGTAAGTACTACGGTTTTAAATATTGAACAGAGTAGTAATATCTTCTATGGCTAAGCAGTTTTCTACTTCCAAAATCCATAATTGTTTCTAAAATCATTTTACTTCAAGAATCGCATATATATATAATATAAAAATGTATAAAACACACTTCCATATATATATATATATATATATATATCGCATCGCGTTTTAAGTAGTGAATTAGTGCACTCTAGCTATTGTGCGTATGATACAAAATGCGCTAAAAGTCCGCCTTCTTCTACCGAGCGCCCATAGCTCAGAGGTAGAATCGCAGACTGACGCCAATTCGGTCAGGTTTCAATCCTGGGTAAAAAGCAATCGGATGTCTAATCGTACTGATGAGCTGTGAGACAGCGAAACAGTTCTGTCTGCGGATGACTATATGTTTAAGATATTTAGATATTATTGTTATAATAATAGCATTTTTTTTTAATCATATCATCCCGAGTAAGGCGGTAACGCCACTGATGTGCAGGAGGCTATATAAGAGTAAAAAGATTAGATAGAAGGAGAGTGTGAAGAGAAAGAAGAACCTGTAAGAAAGGAGCAAGAGAAGGATGGGAATACAGGTGTGATGACAGTTGCAAAGGTGAAGAGAAGGGAAAGGATATACAGGGTGGTGTATAAAGAACTAGAGTCAAGTGGTTATGAGATGAGTATGGACATTGCATTTAAATTCCTGGAGGTTGTAGCCGCCAGGAAAGCAAGAATATGGAAGCGAGTTCCACAGGCAGCATACTACATTTCAAAAGCTAGCACGTTTCGGTGTTCAATGCACCCTCATCAGGCAGTGAAACGTGATTCAGTTACGGGTTCATATATATGTATATATCGATAAGGAAATTAAAAAGAATGAAAAAAAAAACTGGCGCCATATTAGTCGAATATATTAGAGTAGAAGGTTATTATAGCTTAAAAGAATTTTGGGTGATGAACAATGAATACTGAGACATTAGAGTGCCTCCCGTCTATACAGATATCGCTACAATACATATCAATCAATATATATAAATGACCCAGTAACTGAACTACATTACACTGCTTAATGAATGTGCATTGAGCTCTGAAACTTGATAGCTTTTAAGTTGCAGTATGTTATTATCATAACAATAATAATGAGTATATATCTATAAATGATCTACTTCTGTATTTTATAAAAAAAACTAAATATTAAACTGTGGAATATAAATCCATTAGTTTGTACCACTTTATATATATATATATATATATAAGTGGTACAAACTAATGGATTTCAATTCTGGTTAAAAGCAACTGGATGTCTAACCGTATTGATGAGCTGTGATACAGCAAAACAGATATGTCTGCGGCTGACTATTTATGCTCTTACACCCTGATTGAGCACTCTGGAAGAATGGTAGACTTTGAAAAAACAGTAGTTACTCTAGCACTTACGCATCGCTCATTCAGTAATGAATTAGAGCACTCTAACTACTGGCGTATGATACATCATGCGTTAAAAAGTTTGCCTAGCGCCCATAGCTCAGAGGTAGAATCGCCGACGAACGCCAATTGGGTCGGGTTTCAATTCTAGGTCAATGCAGTCGGATGTCTAACCGTACTGATGAGCTGTGATACAGCGAATCAGATCTGTCGGCGGATGACTATATATATATATATATATAATGATTTATTAAGCGTAGCCTAGATGCAACTCAAGCACTAAAGTATGGAGCAGCTAGTAGGGACTGAACTACTGAAGCGGAATAGATCTTACGAAACAATCTTGCAAACCGCTGCACCACGTTAAAAATTAGGAGAAACGAAATGAGTAATCTATTTCATTTAAGCCAGGAACACTTCCTCGTTGTTTTGTTATTGTAGTGTTGTATCAAACTGTTATTTCTTGTTGAAATGTATATCGTCTGAGTTCACCTCACGGTCAAACATCAGCTGTTTGGCGAAACATGTATTGCATTTGATATGTTCAAGGGATTTATCGCAGTCTCTGTACTGACTTGGATAAATTCAGGGATTGGGAAAATCACAGTTATGTCCCTTTCTCAAATGTCTATCTCTTTCGTTCCTTTATTTTTTTGTGCATGAATCTACTCTTTTTCTATCTGAGCAATGGCAACCTACTGCGGGATAATCTTCTGCTCAGTCAGTCATGTTTCTTTTGAGACATGATCGCCCAAGAGTGCATCACGTATGGCACTTAACTGACTAAATGATATCTATCTCTATCTCTCTGTTTCTCTACGCCCCACCCACGATCGCTGTCAGTTTTTTGTATTTTGTTTTTCATGTATTATCGCAGATTCTCTTTTGCTATCACTCACTTAGAGAACTGAAAAACAGGAAAATCTCATTAGAAACAGAGATTGCTGGATTGCTATGTGATGTCTGTCCTTCTGCATGGAAGTGAATGCTGGACGATCTCATCAAGGATGAAGAAGAGGCTTGAGGCAGTAGAAATGTGGTTTTACAGAAGGATGCTGAGGATACCATGGGTAGAGCAAGTGCAACGATGAGGTGTTGGAAAGGATGCAAACGAGATGAAAACTGATACTAAATATCAGGAAGAGACAAATGAGGTTCCTGAGATACGTAATGAGAAAGGAGGGCCTGAAGAACTTGATACTCACAGGTCGGATAAATGGAAAGAGAGACAGAGAAAAGCAGCGCAAGATGTACTTATCAAATCTGAGCAAATGGTTGGCGGGCTTAGAAGTGATACCAAGAGAAAAATATTGAGAGCGGCAAGAGACAAAGCCAAGTGGAAGTTCATGATCGGCTACATCCTGAAGGGACACGGTACATGAAGAAGAACAACAGCCGACGTGTTTTTATTTATTGCTGAAAGAATCTGTCAACCTCTAAACAAAAATGGCTAAGCTTAGACCATTAAGGAATTTGATAGGGTTTGACAAGCCGGTTTTCTTTACAAGTTGAAAGGCTATGGTGTTTCTGTCCGTTTCTTTAATTTAATTTACTCTTTTTTAACGAACCGCGTAATGAAAAGGTCACTTCTTTAAATCTGTATGATTATTGAGAGGCCAACCTACCAGGGTTCTTTTCTTGGAGCCACACTGTTCTTTATTTTCTTCTAATACTTTCCTAGTCATAATTTCTCGATTCAGTATTTATGCTTATGAACGATTTACTCCTAGTAAATCTGATAGGTTCGAGAAAAATGGCAGCTGATTTCAAACTGGCTCTCAATCTGTTGTTAACTGGGGCAAGAAGTGACTTGCTAAATTTAATGTCCCCAAAACAAAACTGCTCTCTATTAATTATTTTAGCTCTCCATCAGTATGGATGATGCTAACCTCCAGAATCTTTCTCGATCTCATATATACCTATATATTTCTTATCTTTCTATTATTAAGTGATAACCTGATCCTCCAAAATAATTTTTATACAGGGTCTCCATAAAGTTCGTGTGCATTTTAAATAATTTATAACTTTATTTGTATTTGCGATAGAAATAATTTGTAAAAAGGATTAGAAAGAAGGAAATCTATTTTTTTAAGGTTTTATTGAAATTTTATTTAAGTTTCCACATGTCCTCTATCATTAGCAATACAAAGGTTTAATACGATTTTGCAGTTCACGGAAAACATTTGCCAACTGATTTACAGAAATGCCTGAAATCACATTAGATATTTTAGCTTTCAAATCTTCTAATGAACTAGTTTTGGTTGCATACACAATTGTTTTTACATGGCCCCATAAAAAAATCTAATGGAGTCAAATCTGGTAACGTGGAAGCCAATAAAATGGTCCTCCCATTCCGATTCAACTGTTAGGAAATTCCTGATTTAGAAACTGTCTAACACGCAGAGCAAAGTGACAAGAAGCTCCATCTTCTTGATTTCTAACATTTTTAAAGATTATTTCTATGACAAATACAAATAAAGTTATAAATTTTTCAAGTGCACACGAACTTTATGGACACCCTGTATATCAATATTTAACAAATATAGTAAAACAGTCACAGATATGAAAATTTAATAGCAGTAAGAACGTATCAAAATGTACCAAAATTTATTATATTATTGCATTACTAAATTATATTATTGTATTATTTTTGTTTATTGATTTGTTTTGAGGGATTATCAACCTTTTTGCACGGTATTCAAAAATATTTTTGAGATGATAATGATTTAATGATAAAAGTCTTACTAATTAACATAGTTGGAGAGAATTGGTTAATTAGTAGCTTTAAAAAAGAGCTTTTGCGTGTAAGTATATATCACTAACCAGGTAGTAATTAGATCTCGGATTCCTGTTTATTTTGAGTCATTACCCATTACACCAACAGCAAATTCAAGTTTACAGGACTTGATATTCCAAATTGGCACACCCATCTACCTACTGACCAGGCTTGAAGTTGCTTAACGCCGGTATTCTTGCTGAACCCGGGATTTCAACACAATGCAGCCGTAAACTGACTTTTCATTATAATATCAGTCAGTTTAGTGCCATATGTGAAACACGCTTGGGCGATCATGTTTCTCGAGAGAGAGAGATGACTGAATGGGCAGAAGGTTATCCCGCAGTAGATTGCCATTACTTTCCGCGGTAGACTGGTTGCCAGCCATGGCTATAGAACCCAATCTGTCCTTTTAGTTGACCCATAACTGGAGGGAAGAGACGGATTAATACCTTTCCCAAGGGTATTTGCGCGTAAGTGAATGCAATGAATTCAACTGAAATTCAACATCCTTCTGCAGAACCACATTTTTGTTTTTCCTTCATCTTTGAATACGTTCCTATTTGCTCTTTATTTTATAAATCTATCGCATTCTGACCCATATTTGATCTGCATTTGATCTTTAACTCACACACACACACACATATATATATGTGTGTGCGTGTGTATGAGTTAAAGATCAAATGCAGATCAAATATGGGTCAGAATGCGACAGGTTGATAAAATAAAGAGCATATTCGCGCGTAAGTGAATGCAATGAATTCAACTGAAATTCGAAATCGGGTCGCCGATTTCGAGTTCCGAGTCGATATCCACTGTACCACAACGCAAACCCTTATAACGATGTAGATGAAATAAAAATAAACACCGTTGGACATTAAATATGTGATCGACTTTCTGTTGTTAAGTAGTAAACTGATCTTCTTTTAAACTTATTATTAATATAATAATTGAAAAAAATATGTTCAGTCGAACGTTTGAAAGCCTTTTAATTATAAGGACTTAACAAAATATCACGATATTTTTTTTACGGCAGGCACAAATTAGTTTAACATTGGATTTATTAGCGCAACACTGAAATTAGCAAACCCGTTTATGAGGACGAAATTGTTGTTACTGATTTGTTTGGTACGAACAAGTAATTCAATTTCTAAATTATGAAAACGCAACTGTTCTTGCTGGTGACAAAGCAATCAATGAATGCGCATTCTCGTTAATCTTTCTTGCTTCTCTTCCTTCGAAAAATATAATCTGATTGTTTTCTGCGCAGAAAATGACCTAATGACCTAATTTTACGAAAAAAAAAACAAAAAAAACTAAGCATGATGCGAGATTCTCTTATGCAAGTCCATGTTTTCACAATAAAATTACTATTAACTATATATATATATATATATATATATATATATATATATATATATATATATATATAGAGAGAGAGAGAGAGAGAGAGAGAGAGAGAGTGTTTTTCCTATTTCTTCTATAAGGACGTGCGTTGTGGTACAGTGGATATCGACTCGGAACGAGAAATCGCGCACCCGAGTTCGAATTCCAGTTGAATTCATTGCATGCAAATACGCTCTTTATTTTATAAACCTGTCGCATTCTGACCCATATTTGATCTGCATTTGATCTTTAACTCACACACACACACACACACACACACACACACACACACACAAATATCTTTAAACTCTACCTTTCGGCATTAAATAACCCACAGAGGTTGATATGCCGTTAAGCAAAAATCAAACCCAAACCTTTCCGATATCCGAAGAATTAGGAAAATCATTCGGTTTAAATGATTATAACGGACATTTTCCCATGGATATTTAAACAGGTAGACAGTTTTTAAGATTGAATCCATTACATTTATATCACCATCATATAATCTACACCGAGGAGAAAATGAAAATATCACGGCACACTTAGCAAAATATTTATAGGGTATATATGTAAATGTTATGAAATAAAACAACATATTTCTAAAATACACATCCAAACATGAAATTACTTTAATTCAATGTTTTTATTCAACTGTTCAGTACGATTAACATCATTTGCACTTTTTTATAAATTTCATTGTAATATACTTTCAATAACATGTGTATGTGTGTGTATGTGTGTGTGTGAGAGTTAAAAATCAAATGCAGATCAAATATGGGTCAGAATGCGACAGGTTTATAAAATAAAGCGCAAATAGGAACGTATTCAAAGATGAAGGGGAAACAAAAATGTGGTTCTACAGAAGGATGCTGTGGATATCGTGGATTGAGCATGTGAGCAATGATGAGGTTTTGGAAATGATTGAAATGAAAAGGAAATTAATACTGAGCATCAAGAAGAGACAACTAAAATACCTGGAACATGCAACGAGAAAAGAGGGCTTGGAGAACCTGATACTAACAGGTCAGATAGAGAGAAAAAGAGACAGGGGAAAGCAACGGATAACATATTTGAAGGACCTAATCAGGTGGATGATGGAACGAGTGTTGCATGGTGTAACAGGAGAAGGCATGCTAAGAGCTACCAGGGATAGGGAAACTTGGAAAGCCATGATCGACTACGTCCTGAAGGGACAGGGCACATAGAAGAAGAAGAACCATGATATGAATATCCTACCACTGTTAAACAGATCACTTCTCAGTTAACTCACTACTAAACATGTAAAACGTAGAATACAGATTACTACTACGTCATGGTGGAAGTATTAAATGAATTACTGGTGGTAGGAGGCATAGTCTATACTGAGGCGCGCCAAATTCAAACTGAGCTTGGAGGTTGAGAAAGACAGTGGCCAAGTTGAAAAATATCTTACATTCAACTCCATAAAGATACACGGAACAGTTTTCTGTGAAAAATGTATATACAACAGCCTAGTTACTGTTGGTATATGGCTGTCAAGTGGCTGCAAAATTACGTGAACCTCACATTTGTTACGACCACGACTAATAACATCATAGAGATGTGTCCGATACAGTTGACCTATTTAATATAGAAAGTGTACACGAGGAAAGAAAAATATATTCATGTGGTAATATTGCAAATGTGACAAAAATGTATGCTCTTAAAATTAGCACAAAATAACACATAGGAAATTCTTTAATCAACTATTAAAGTTGTATTTAACTTTCCTATAGTCAATTCAGACGTAAAAATGAAGGCAAAAAAAGTCTGGATTGGACAAATCGTTTTTATGTTCAACCTCTGTATGGACACGTGGACGGAGAAAATATTCACCCGTAAAAATAGGCTAGAGACATCCAGCCATGGTAATTATTTAGCTTTTTAATATTCATTAATAATATCATCCTTTTCACTTTGATATTTACCGTGATGAAAAAAATATATACTTGCTACAATCATATTCTGTTAATTAACACGTTGTGAACAGTTTATGCAGCTTTTTTAATGACAGGAAGGAAACATGATTTTCACGTTATATATATATATATATATATATATATATATATATAGTACTGTGCAAAAGTATTAGGACAAGAACTATTTTATCTTTTATAAGGCATATTGACAGAAAATAAACAATTTAATTAAAGTAATTTATTGAATTTACTCAACAAATGCTTTAACAAGAAAAGTATTTGTTACAAAATAAATTTGATATTTAGTATAATAGCCTTGTATTGCTTTGATCACAGCCTTCATTCTGTCAGGCATTGACATAACAAGCTTCTTCAATGTATTTAATGGTATCTCCTGCCAAGCGGCTTGTATTTATTCACAAAGTATGTCTTGCAAAGTAACATTAGATTTATCAATCTTTTATCCAAAATATCCTATAGATGTTCAAAAGAATAGTTTCAAAATAACTTGTTTAATAGAAAATAGGAAAAATTAAATATAAATTCTTTTTAATGCATTTCTTTTACACCTAGTTTTAAATAATCAATATTTACTACCAATTTACGTGTCTTTTCACCCTGTATTTGAATTTCAGTGAGGTTTTTAGGGAAATCACCCCTGTCCTAATACTTTTGCACACTACCGGTAGTGTCCCAAAGTATTAGGACAGGGGTGATTTTAAACTTTATTTTGATGCCCATATATATATATATATATTTAGTATATCGAGGCAGCAAGTAATTTTCTAGACATATTCTATTAAATATAAGAGACAATGAATGTCTATTATGTTTAATCATGAGCCGTTCTAAACGTCGTATTTTTGCTTTAATTTCAGTTGAAAATAAAGACAAAAATTCTCCAACATTTGGATAATTATTTATTGGTTTTCTTCTAAGCTTTCGGCTCACATGAGCCATCTTCAGAGAGGTAGTTTAAACTGAAATATTATAAAATCCACCATCACCGACGATTTTATTTTGTGTTGACATAAAACTCCGCTTGGCAACGGCAATAGTTACCAAAAAGAATAAACGCAGTTCTTAAGTTTGCGATGCGGTTTTATGACGTCACACCGCGGGATAGCGCGAAATGACAACAAAACCATCTAGTCAAATGCAATGTAATATGTTATTTCCTGTTTTAAAGTTGATTTTATTGAGTGTTGGTTGTTTTGATTTGATGTACATGGCCTCCAATATCTGCAGGTTCCTCTTACTGTGTGTATGAGTAAGGATCACCGTATTGTTGACCAAAATCTGTCTGATATTACCTACATGTTTATGTTTTTCAGAGAAATGTTGTTTAATAGTACTCTGATCAGAAAGATGACATGTAAGTCTACGGGAGAGCGTGGTTGTGGTAAAACCAATATATGTACTAGGTTTTTGAGTAGTATCAGAGATGCAATCTCTGAATGGGCATGTAAATTGGTACACTACATTGGTTTTTTGTAAAGAATTTAGTTTAGTGCCTGTTGGGTTATTATAGACTATGAGGTCAATTGTTTTAAACTTTTTATAATATATAATGAGTTTAATTTGCTTATTACTTTCGACTGGTTTAACATTTCTACGTATTATGTTTTTGAGAGTTTTTTCATCTTGTTTATAATTATTATTTATTTGGTTGCAATAGTATAAGTTAATAGTGTTATGTTTATTTTGATGTAAACCATTATTATTAATATTATCATTATTGTTAGAGCTATTGTTAAGTTTGTTGAGATACATTTTAATTTGTTGATCAATAACGGAGTTAGGAAATCCATTATTGACTAATGTTTGTTTAATGTTGTGTAATTCTTTATAAAATATAAATTTGGAAGAAGATATCATTTGTGTGCGTTGAAGTAAGTTTTTTATAACAGCTAACTTATATCGTTGGGGACATTCACTATTATAATTAAGAAGACACGAATTTATGCTAGTTGCTTTCCTATATAGAGAAGTAGTAAATTTATGTGTGCTAGAATCAATGAATACATCAAGGAATGGGAGTTTGTTATTAATATTGAGTTCTAATGTAAATTTGAGGACGGAGTGACTTTCAAATTTGTTTTTAAGATATTTAATTTGATCGATATTCTTAGCTAAAACAAAGATGTCATCTATATATCTTACATATATAGAGGGTTTATTGTTGTCATTAATTATTTTATTTTCTAGATTTGCCATATAATAATTAGAAAAGAGGGGACCTAAAGGAGATCCCATCGCAATACCATCTATTTGTGTATAAATATTGCCTAAGGGGTCGTGAAAGGGTACTTGTGTGGTGCATGCTAATAATAGTTTTTTTAATATAGTGGGTTTAATATTGATTGATGGGAGAGTAGCATGGTTGTATACATCACGGATAATGATGTCAATTGTTTCATGGACGGGAACATTTGTGAATAAGTTTTGAACATCCAAAGATGCAATCATTTGATTATTAGGTTTTACGGAATGGAGAATCTGTAAAAATTCGTCCGTGGAGTTAATGCTATATTTTCCAGGAAGATAGGGAGTAATTAGTTTGTTAAGTGTTTTGGAAAGGTTATATATTGGTGTGGGTATTTGAGAAATGATAGGTCGGAGGGGATGATCTTTTTTATGGATTTTTACATTTCCATAAAGGTAGCCGGGCTGATAATCACCTATAATCTTTTGAAGTTTATAGGATCCTATTTCAGCATTGTTTGCAGTAATAAGTTTATTAATATGTTTTTTAAGTTGGGTTGTGGTATTACAAGTTAATTTTTTAAATTTGTTGTGATCGTCGAGAATGGCCTGTAATTTTGAGTGATATTCCTGTCTGTTTAAAATAACAAAAGTATTGGTTTTATCTGCACGTCGGATAACAATATTTTTGTTATTTTTGAGATTATACCAACAAATACTTCAACTCGAACAGGACAACCATATTACTACACAGGTAGGCTTAAAAGAATTACTCAAAGCTGAATCAATCAAACACCGTTACCATAAAAATCCTAATGATATTATAAATATGCCTCTCATAAAAGCAGCCACACATCTCAAAAATAACAAAAATATTGTTATCCGACGTGCAGATAAAACCAATACTTTTGTTATTTTAAACAGACAGGAATATCACTCAAAATTACAGGCCATTCTCGACGATCACAACAAATTTAAAAAATTAACTTGTAATACCACAACCCAACTTAAAAAACATATTAATAAACTTATTACTGCAAACAATGCTGAAATAGGATCCTATAAACTTCAAAAGATTATAGGTGATTATCAGCCCGGCTACCTTTATGGAAATGTAAAAATCCATAAAAAAGATCATCCCCTCCGACCTATCATTTCTCAAATACCCACACCAATATATAACCTTTCCAAAACACTTAACAAACTAATTACTCCCTATCTTCCTGGAAAATATAGCATTAACTCCACGGACGAATTTTTACAGATTCTCCATTCCGTAAAACCTAATAATCAAATGATTGCATCTTTGGATGTTCAAAACTTATTCACAAATGTTCCCGTCCATGAAACAATTGACATCATTATCCGTGATGTATACAACCATGCTACTCTCCCATCAATCAATATTAAACCCACTATATTAAAAAAACTATTATTAGCATGCACCACACAAGTACCCTTTCACGACCCCTTAGGCAATATTTATACACAAATAGATGGTATTGCGATGGGATCTCCTTTAGGTCCCCTCTTTTCTAATTATTATATGGCAAATCTAGAAAATAAAATAATTAATGACAACAATAAACCCTCTATATATGTAAGATATATAGATGACATCTTTGTTTTAGCTAAGAATATCGATCAAATTAAATATCTTAAAAACAAATTTGAAAGTCACTCCGTCCTCAAATTTACATTAGAACTCAATATTAATAACAAACTCCCATTCCTTGATGTATTCATTGATTCTAGCACACATAAATTTACTACTTCTCTATATAGGAAAGCAACTAGCATAAATTCGTGTCTTCTTAATTATAATAGTGAATGTCCCCAACGATATAAGTTAGCTGTTATAAAAAACTTACTTCAACGCACACAAATGATATCTTCTTCCAAATTTATATTTTATAAAGAATTACACAACATTAAACAAACATTAGTCAATAATGGATTTCCTAACTCCGTTATTGATCAACAAATTAAAATGTATCTCAACAAACTTAACAATAGCTCTAACAATAATGATAATATTAATAATAATGGTTTACATCAAAATAAACATAACACTATTAACTTATACTATTGCAACCAAATAAATAATAATTATAAACAAGATGAAAAAACTCTCAAAAACATAATACGTAGAAATGTTAAACCAGTCGAAAGTAATAAGCAAATTAAACTCATTATATATTATAAAAAGTTTAAAACAATTGACCTCATAGTCTATAATAACCCAACAGGCACTAAACTAAATTCTTTACAAAAAACCAATGTAGTGTACCAATTTACATGCCCATTCAGAGATTGCATCTCTGATACTACTCAAAAACCTAGTACATATATTGGTTTTACCACAACCACGCTCTCCCGTAGACTTACATGTCATCTTTCTGATCAGAGTACTATTAAACAACATTTCTCTGAAAAACATAAACATGTAGGTAATATCAGACAGATTTTGGTCAACAATACGGTGATCCTTACTCATACACACAGTAAGAGGAACCTGCAGATATTGGAGGCCATGTACATCAAATCAAAACAACCAACACTCAATAAAATCAACTTTAAAACAGGAAATAACATATTACATTGCATTTGACTAGATGGTTTTGTTGTCATTTCGCGCTATCCCGCGGTGTGACGTCATAAAACCGCATCGCAAACTTAAGAACTGCGTTTATTCTTTTTGGTAACTATTGCCGTTGCCAAGCGGAGTTTTATGTCAACACAAAATAAAATCGTCGGTGATGGTGGATTTTATAATATTTCAGTTTAAACTACCTCTCTGAAGATGGCTCATGTGAGCCGAAAGCTTAGAAGAAAACCAATAAATAATTATCCAAATGTTGGAGAATTTTTGTCTTTATTTTCAACTGAAATTAAAGCAAAAATACGACGTTTAGAACGGCTCATGATTAAACATAATAGACATTCATTGTCTCTTATATTTAATAGAATATACATATATATATATATATATATATATATATATATATATATATATATATATATAGTGTATCGAGGCAGAAAATAATTTTCTAAACATATACTGTTAAATATAAGAGACAATGAATGTCTATGTTTAATCATGAGCCGTTCTAAACATCGTATTTTGGCTTTAATTTCAGTTGAAAATAAAGACATAAATTCTTCAACATTTGGATAATTTTTTATTAAGTTGGTTCTAAGATTTCGGCTCACATGAGCCATCTTAAGGGAGGTTATAAGGACGGTAACACAAAAACACCCACCATCAGCGACGATTTTATCTTGTGTTGACATAAAACTCCGCTAAGCAACGACAATAGTTACCAGAAATAACATAATCGTCTCAGATGGTGGATGTTTTTGTGTTACCGTCCTTATAACCTCTCTGAAGATGGATCATGTGAGCTGAAAGCTTAGAACTAACTTACTGAAAAAAATATCCAAATGTTGGAGAATTTATGACTTTATTTTCAACTGAAATTAAAACCAAAATACGATCTTTAGAACGGCTCATGATTAAACATAATAGATATTCATTGTTTCTTATATTTAACAGTATATATATATATATATATATATATATATATATATATCGCTGTGTTATTGTGTAAATGCATCATAGCGACTCTTTACGTGGAAAAAAGTATGCGTTTCATCCTGTTACCAGCCATGTGCTGAGAGAGAAATTAACATTTTTTTCTTGTTCATTTAACGTCATGTTTAACAGCTAATGGATAATAATATACGTGTTGATTTCGAGACGGAAACCAACAGTGAAGGTATATGTCTTTATTTTCATTAGTGAAGGAATATATTCCTATACCCATGTGGGTCAGTTCATAATAATATTAAGTCGGGTCAACAACGTAACGGAAAGACGGAACGGAAAGATGAAAAGAATGAATGAACGCTTGTTCTGAAAGACACTTTTACATATTGTGACATAGTCAATAATACATATAGAGAAACAAGTGTCCACACGTGAAGGAATACATATCTATTCTGTTATATCTAACGCAAAGTATCAGGAGAAACAAAGCGAAAAGTGTTACTTTTTAATTGAAGATATTTTTGTTCGGCCATTGATATAACACCAGATTTGGAGAGGGCGAATTCATCTATATCCAAAATGGATACGACAAGCTTCATCAGTATCCCAACGGGGCGGCAGGAGTTTTATATTCCAGCGGAACATGGCGGTAGGGAGATTTTGCCTAGTCTAGAATAACCTTATTCCTCAGTTGCTGTTAGGTGAAAAACTGTGACGAGGGTTGTCATGCGACCACGTGAATTTACCTCGACCAAAGAGAGATAAGCACCTTATATATATATATATATATATATATATATATATATATATATATATAGTATATCGAGGCAGCAAGTAATTTTCTAGACATATTCTATTAAATATAAGAGACAATGAATGTCTATTATGTTTAATCATGAGCCGTTCTAAACGTCGTATTTTTGCTTTAATTTCAGTTGAAAATAAAGACAAAAATTCTCCAACATTTGGATAATTATTTATTGGTTTTCTTCTAAGCTTTCGGCTCACATGAGCCATCTTCAGAGAGGTAGTTTAAACTGAAATATTATAAAATCCACCATCACCGACGATTTTATTTTGTGTTGACATAAAACTCCGCTTGGCAACGGCAATAGTTACCAAAAATAATAAACGCAGTTCTTAAGTTTGCGATGCGGTTTTATGACGTCACACCGCGGGATAGCGCGAAATGACAACAAAACCATCTAGTCAAATGCAATGTAATATGTTATTTCCTGTTTTAAAGTTGATTTTATTGAGTGTTGGTTGTTCTTATATTTAATAGAATATGTCTAGAAAATATATATATATATATACACGCACTTTATGCAAAAAATAAGTTATCAATAATCGTGTATTATGTTTTTTTATATACTCCAGTAAATGATATCACTGATTTTCTTAAATTAATCAAAAATAAAATATTATTTATTTTTTCAATTTGCAGCGATGTTTGTTTCATTTAATCTTATTATTGTAAAAAATAGTAAACGTTATTATTATTGTTGCTATTGCTATTATTATTATTTTAAATTTCACAGCAGTTTTATTAACCGAATGTTAAATTTTTCAGTTTTCACTGACAAAATTTTTCTGACATTTAATTTCGTTAAAAAGAATTAGTAATGGTAGTAACAACAACAATATTTTAAAATTTACTAGCAACTTATCTGATTAACAAGAGAAATAACAACAACAATAAAAAAAGAAGGACGAAAAAATAAAAAAGAATTAAATAAAAAATTACCATCTCTTTTTATTTTGACATAATTTTCTAATATAATGTTTTGTTACGTTGAATAGATTTTTTTCCCAATATCTTTTTTTCAACACCTTTCTTTTTGGAATTCCAATCGCGTCTCTGTTTCTTCTCTCTTGGCAACTTATCCAGGAATAACAAGACTCAGAACAACGACCCGCAATTTAATTGTGCGGGGAGGTGAATGCCCGAAGCCTTATAACGCATTATCATGCTTCGGAAGTGTATGTAAAAGATCGTTACTCAGTGTTCCGGGCTGCTCCGGGTGAACTTTTGGACCCGTGCATCACCCGTGGGTTGTATCTGAGAACTAAAAGTCAAACCAAAAAGTTTGCTCTTTCAGTGTTAAAAATGGATCCCATCCCTCATGAGAGAACTTACTTGAGGTCAAAAAATTTGCCATAGGTAAAAAAAAAAAAAAAAAACTCCTACAAAAATTAATTTTCAAGTCTCCACAACCGGGATAATCTCAATGATAGTTCTGTGAATTCTTCTACTAGATCTTCTTTTTTTTTAAAATCATATCACCCCAAGCAAGGCGGTAACGCCACCGATGTGCAGGGGGCTACGTAAGAGTGAAAAGATTGAAAAAGAGAAAACCAGAAATCACATCCTAAACAGGAAACAAGGGATGAGCCTCTTCACCCGTTCAATAGACGTGGGTGGAGTGTGAACCGGGCGATAGTTTAGTCTATCTACTTCAATTGAAAAAAAAAAGAGTAAAAGATTGGAAAAGAGAAAGCCGGAAACCACATCCTAAACAAGAAACAAGGGATAAGCCTCTTCGCCCGTTCAATAGACATGGGTGGAGTGTGAACCGGGCGATAGTTTAGTCTATCTACTCCAATTGAAAAAAGAAGAAAAGATTGGAAAAGAGAAAGCCGGAAACCACATCCTAAACAGGGAACAAGGGATGAGCCTCTTCACCTGTTTATTAGACGTGGGTGGAGTGTGAACCGGGCGATAGTTTAGTCTATCTACTCCAATTACAACCATTCATTTAAAGAAAGAAAAGTGGTCTCGTAAGGAGTATAAACTCGTTATGACTGCCTTCTAGGAAGCGTTTCACAAGGCCCAGGAAAAAACATCACTCGCCAAACATATGGCATTTGGCGAAAAATTTGGACAAGTGGTTAGAAAGTACATTGACGAAAATAAACTAACCAATGTCAGAAGGTAATTTGTAGTGAACAAAAAAGTTCTACAATTAAAAATTCAAATGCTAAGCACTAATTGATTTATTAGAAATAAACGAATTTTCTCGAATTTATAAACTTTGCTTAACACACTCAAAACTCGCGAAATTTCACACCTTGATGCGAGATGTTTGTCGTCAAATGGAAAGGCCAGAATCATATCCGGAAGTGAATTCCCAGATGATCTTTTCGGGGCCCATAACGAAAGAAAAAAAAAACGAGTTAAATTGGCTCTCGCCAGAGATCCAAGAGACGAGCGTAATTAACACGTCCCTCGACAAACGTCAAGCGATCGTATTATTATTGTCTCTATCTTTCTCTCTCACCTCTCTCCTCTCACCATTCATCATTCACTCTGAGCGATAACTTCAAAGACGCTCCTACCCACAATATCGCTCACACATGCATACACACATACGTTCCTGCCTACGTACACATAAATTCATTCTTACAAGGACTACTACGAACATTTCAAGAACTCTTGATACATTTGACTAATCAATACTGTTTCTCATTGAACATTGACGACTACCAATTCATGTTATTTTTTCCATTAATACATTTCTGTTTTACACAAGCAAACGGTCTACTTTTATTCTTTCACACTTTCCAATCTCCAACCTTCTGATGATAACAAATAAATCCTAAGTTGTAGAGAGGTCGGTTATGTTTGACACAAGGCCGATTTCTTAAACATTCAACCATCTTCCTACGGCTTCAAATTAATGAGAAATAAACGTTTGACAGACGCTGAAATTAAAGAAATAAAAAGAACTGCAACCAGAATAGATGAATCAACAGAAGGGAGGAAGGAATGGCCATAAAAAGTACAAACATCACACAAACCACACATCATAATGAAGAAACTGAGATACATACCGATCACTGTGAAGATTATACTGAAAGTTTAATGAGTTGGAAAGACGTGATCTCAGTCGCCCGCAAGCTAGCAATAAAACGAGTCCAAAATACATTGGACCAATTATTTTACGAAAACAAGAGAAGTATACAAGAAGCTAAAGAAGAAAACATGGAGTATATACTTCAGATATAAAATATTCAAATGGAGGGACAAGAACAACACCAAAAATTACAGGCAACAAAGCATAACCTCAAAATTATTAAACTCTACAATGTAGCATTTAAATTATTCTGAATAACGTAGACCCTTATATAAGTATCAACGAAGCAATATATCCATCATCAATAACAACAACTAAAACATTAAACATCAAAGTAAAAAAAAGGCTGTCTCAGAGACATGAATGTGGTTATATCTCAAAAGAAAATAAGCTATCTATTTTACAAGGAGTTTAGGTTGTATGCTAGGATTGATAGTGAGCTGGAAGATTTCCTGAAAATAGTAAAATGTTTTTGTGATGACATTGGAATGGAATTCAGTTTGTATAAATGTGCTAAAGCCACAATTTACGAGGATATCTACAACAACCCTCCTTCATTACCCTGGTGTAACAATCGAAGATTTTGAGCAAGAAGGACTTTATAAGTACATCAGGGTAAATAATAATGAAGTCCATAAATACATTTTGGTGCTTAAAGGAGCTCTTCAGTAATGTCCTGTCTTCATTGCCGATTTCTTAAGCATCATATCGGCTCCGGCAGTAGCCCCGACTTTCGATCCAGAAGTACCAAGTCGGCTCCTTACTTTTGTGCTACTTGTCTGGATTTAAATTTTCTTTTCGGCAGAATTCGTACTTTTTATTTTTAACTCTAGCCAATAGGAATAACCAAATCCGAATTGCACCCATTTTTAGGATCTTTATTCGCCGCTACTGTTACAGAGTATGTTCGTCCATTTTTCTTTCTTCACTAAATTGACTCCTATACTTTGAATTACTAATACTAATTATACTTTCTTACCTCTATTTATTAACATAGATTTTTAAACGAGAATATTTCAAAAGGGAAAAAAATGAAATAAATAGTCCGAAAAACGTACTATAGAAGGGTGCGAATAATTCTAAGAATTGAATTGAATTCTCAGAACATAATTATGACCATTAATAGCCTTGCCATCCCAGTGGTTCAACAAAATTTCAACATCTTGAACTGGACTCTAAATTACGTCAGACGAATGGATTCTAAGACATGAAAGCTTATTTCTTAATTGAATATTGTTGCCATATCTGATCGGATGGTCCTCATACTTATCTTGGGTTTCTCGACAAAACCCAAAGAAAAATATTCTATGTAATCGATTCTGATATCGCAGCTCAACTTCAGTCACTCTCTCACCGACACGATGAGTCTTCCCTCTGTCTTTTCTACAAATATTATTATGGCTTCTGCTTCGACGAGATTCTTTCCCTGCTATCTTTACCTCATGAATTTACTCATGCTACTAGATTGGAAACTAGGTCCCACCCTTTTACCGTCAAAATAGTTAAATGAAACCGACACTTCTACTCTATCTCTTTCATTTCACGCACTTCCCGCCTTTGAAACTCTCTTCCATATACTGACTTCATTGATTGCTACAATCTCCAAAAGTTTAAGTGTAACAACTTCCATCATCTATGTTTTGATTTCTAATTATTTATCATCCTTTCTTCGACATCCCGGTAACTTAATTTCTTTTTTTATTCTCTCATTACCAGTGGCGATACTGCCTTGATTGGGGCGAAATGATTATAAAAGACAAAATAAAATAAAAAAATAACATGCATTATCCAAAGGCTGATTCAGACCGTCAATACAAACCCCGTAACGAAGGTTGAAGAGGTCTTATTCAGCTGGAACCATACAAGAAAATAACTATTGGCTTACTAACATATATAGAAGCAACAAAAGACTGAATGATGCACTTAGTAAAACAACACGAAAATAGAAAGAAAAAATATTCAATCAAGAAAGAAGGCAGTAAATACAAACGAGATTTACATTTGTTGAAAATCAAAACGGAACCCATGAACCAACTGCTGTAGTAAAAAATTGTGGGGTTTGATACATTGACACACGCACACACACACATACATGGTGATTCAGCGTTCACGTGACAACTGAGTTTCCCGCCTAAACGCATGCTAATAAAAGCGGGAAACATCACGTGGTACGCTAGTTAGGATTTCGTCCTAACAAGAGCAGACATGTCTCCCTAACTCACACAAATACACGCGCACTAATTGCGGGTAGCAATTAGTGGCGCAAATTTTTTTTATTTTTCTTCTCACCGACATTAACACTATGCACATTAACTTTCATTCAAACTGGACTTTACATAAAATAACTTTCTACACATAAATTCACAATTTTTCCAACCTTCGTCAGTAGAAATCCACAGACTGCCTAAGACTGCTACATTCGCATGTAAGTCTCTCTCTCTCTCTACTCAACGCACACACAGACACAGAACTTTGTCTTCTGTCTGACTTTCTTCATCAAGGATTTGAACTTTGAACTCTTTACGATAATCTTAACAATTGTTACAAACCTTTCTTTCAGCTAGAGAAAAAACTTCATACATCTTATTTTGTTTCTACGAACAGACGAAGGGGAATGACTCTTTCCTTTTCACTTTCTTATGCATGCTCTCTCAACCCCATGTAACCTTTGTCAATACATTGTTTTTCTGGTTACTTTCGCCTTTTGTTCTTTCTTAAATCCCGCTTTAAATCATGACCCCATGTTACGTCGAGTCGACTCGTAAATCTAAATTAGTAAGTGGACCCTTCGTCCACTACAAAATCAATTAATAATTTCACAGCAGTGATAATCTTTATTCACTGACTGCATCCGGCCTCTGATTAGGAGGTTGTGCGGAGCATGGAACCACCTCTTAATTGCTTTTGTTCTCAGGTCCACAAAAAATTTTCATTAAAATCTGACTAAATCAATCTTCTCACTTAAACCGAACATTAAAAAAAAATCCTTAAAACACTACCTTTTTTGGCATTAAATAACCCACAGAAGTCGACATACCGTTAAACAAATCTCAAACTCTTTATTCACTGAATGTTAGTTTTTTTTTTTCATTAATATTAATTTTTTGACAATTAACTTCGTTAAAAAGAACTGGTGATGATAGCAGCAACAACAATTTTTTTAATTCATTAGCAACTTATCTGATTAACAGAAGCAGTAGAAATAACAATAAAAAGGAAGGAAGAAAACATAAAAAGGAAATAAAAATAACCATCTCTTTTTTTTATTTTTTAATTTCTCTAATAATTTTTATGCTCCATAGCGTCTTTTCCCAATGTCTTTTCCTGATATTTTTCTTTTTGAATTTCAATCGCCTCTCTGTTTCCTGTCTCTTGGCCATCCATCTAGGAGAAGGAAAACTCCGAACAACAACTCGCAGCTGAAGGTGTTAATTGTGCTGAAGAGTGAATGGCTCATAATGCATTAATATCAACTTCATGAGGGAAATTTAAATTTATATTTCTGTGCTGAAATATAAGGGTAGGAAAGTTCTAACGACAACTTATGACATCGCTGTAGGCCTAGATGGGTAAAGAGCAATGATTTTTAATTGGCTCAGATAAACCAATCCCCGCACTCATAAAGGAGTGTCCGCGAGAGTCCGAGATTGGCACCAATTATGAGAAATCGCCCTCTTGGCTCCGCTGGACAAGGTGAGTCAGGATGCCAGAAAATGAAGCCGCTACGATGATAATGGCTGGCGCCCAAACGTCGCAGTTTCTCGTATCATACGACAGACAGGCAAAGAATGTAAGTAACCCTAACTAAAATCAAAATATTTGCACTTAACGACAAGCATTAAATTTTTTTTTTAATCATTTCACCCCGAGCAAGGCAGAAATGCCACTGATGAGCAAGGGTCTACATAACTGTAAAAAGATTAATTAGAAAAGAGTGAGGAGTACAAACTAATTAGAAAGGAGCAATAGAAAGCTGAGAATGCAGGTGCGATGACAGATACATAGATGGAGAGAAAGGGAAGGATATACGTGGGTGGGGAGAGAGGTTAATAGATGAGTGTTGACATTGCATTTAAATTTCTGGGGGTTGTAGCCGTCAGGAAAGCAAGAATACGGGAGCGAGTTCCACAGGCGGGAAGTGCGAGAGAAGAAGCTGCAGGAGTAGAATTGTCGTCTGCATTTGGCTAACCTGACTGTGAATGGGTGGGACCCAGTTGCCAGTCTGGTTGCACGAGTAATCACTTGTTGAGGAGCCACCAGTGACTTAAGTTCGTCCGAGCAGAAGCCATGAAAATATTTATAGAACAGACAAAGGGAGGCCACATTTCGACGGTGGGGAAGTGGCTGCAGTCGAGCCGCCAGATCAGTACCTATCACATTACAGACTCTCCTTTGGAGCCTGTCGAGAACACTAAGGAGAACGGCAGGGACGCCTGACCATAAATGGCAGCAGTACTCCATGCACGGACGGATGGTTGACTTGTATATATGCAGGATGGATTCAGGCGGAAAAAACATCCTGGATCGACATAGTGACCCAACCTTCTTAGCAGTAGATTTTGATATGGATTCAATATAGTGGTTCCATTTGAGGTCTGAGGAGAGGGTAAGGCCGAGGAGGTGTAATGTGTTGCTCTCAGGGAGAATCGCTTGGTCCATGCTTATGGGAAGCAGGAGAGGTTGCCTGTGACGGTTGACAGACAACAGCTTGGTCTTAGACGCATTGAAGTTGACAAGCCACTTCTTGCCCCAATTCACCACAGAGTGTAGATCCCGTTCAAGGTCAGACATATTAATCATAAGTATACGGGTAATAATCACTTTTTTCTCGCACATCATTATGAGAGTAGCTGTGTCATTTGGACTAACGACATATCAATTTAATACCAAAATCTAAATATTCTGTACGCAATTTTATGTCTTCCAGCTGCATATATTTTGTTCATTTTGTCCATCTCAGTGCAAACTAGGTACCTCTACTCATTTTCAATAACTAACGTTTAAACTACATTTTTAAAAATAAATAAAATAATCTTGAAACTTTTATTTTAGTTTAACTAAAAGCTACATGATTAAATTTACTATTTCCAGTAAACTAAATACTCTGGTGTATTTTAAACGTAAATTATATTAATTGGAATCTAAAATTTTTCAATATCTTTTTTTATTTTTATTTTGGAATTTTTCGGCTATTTTTGAGCGATTGACACCTTTGTAAACAAAAGTTATTTCTCGGTTTTAAAAATCTTGCAAAAATAAAATATACATCTATGACACATTATGTTTGGAAAATTAGTAAATTTAATGTTATTAATGTGCGTTGTGGTGCAGTGGATATCGGGTCGGAACGAGAAATCGGGGAGCCGAGTTCAAATTCCAGTTGAATTCCTTGCATTCACTTACGCGCAAATACTCTTGGGAAAGGTATTAATCCGTCTCTTCCTTCCAGTTATGGGTTAAATAACAGGACAGATTGGGTTCTATAGCCTTGGTCGGCAACCAGTCTACCGCAGAAACAATGGCAACCTACTGCGGCATAATCTTTTGCCCAGTCAGTCATGTCTCTTTCGAGACATGATCGCCCAAGCGTGTTTCACGTATGGCACTTAACTGACTGAATTTAATGTTAATTTAATGTTTAATTAATCTGATTTCACAAATATTAGTTATTTTTAGCGGGAAAGTTAGAATAAAACTATTTCTTAAACTCAGTGTTGAACTTTCTGGCCTTTCTCCCGTATTTGAAATTTGACGTCAGCTCAACCGATGTGAGATAAGACAAGTACATGACGATCACAAGTGACATAACTGTGCAATTTTTTTCCGGTAAGAGGAAAAACAGTGAGACACATCTTTTCATTAGAAATTACAATAAAAACTGCAAATACACAAAAAGAAAATAAAAATTATTTTAAAAATACGAGTGCACGACGATTTTTATTAAACTTTTCAATTTCCGATTATTAAATAAAACTTCACTGAATAAACTAATAAACTAACGACAACAAATCTTTGAAGTATTTTAAAATATTTTTGAAACTTTATAAATTATTATAATTAAAAAATGAAAACAATTCTTTTAAAATTTCATTATTAATCGAAAAAAAAAATTCTTCAGACTATAATTTTCTTTATATATATTATTTATTAAAATAATTAAAAGCTTATCTAATTAAATAATGTCATAGTTTTACTGCTTTTCTATTTTACTATTGGGAGCAGATTTTCGAAAATAAAAGCAAAATGTTTAAAAAAATGACATGATTTTCATTCCCCAATGCGTTTAACTAATAAAACTAATTTTCGCAACAAAATTTAGTTTCATAAAATTTCATGAATTTATGTGGAGGGTGAGTAACAGATATAAAAAAATATTTTACCAAGATTTTAAAAAAATAATAATTTAAAAAATAATTTCATTTATTTGTGAATAAGTCCTGAAAGTTTTATTAAAATCCGACAATTATTTTATTTTTGCAAGAATTTCCAAATTAATGTGTTTTTCACCGGAGTTACGTAATATTACACTTTCCATTGTAAACCCTCGTAACGATTTGGTTATCCGCTAAGTAAAATCAAAACAAAATTTCGAACGTGTTAAAAAAGAGCAAATTTTTAAAAAGATTATTAGGAAAATAGTTTGATCTTTCCTCTTAATAATAACATAAACATTTTGATGGAAAAAGATTTTATTGTGTTTGGGGCCTTTTTTCTTCATACTATACTGTTTTCTCTGCAATTTAGTGGAGGTATCAAGTGCAAGAGTATGCTTTTTAGATATATAGTTTGTAGATGATAAAATGTATTGTCGGCATTTTTTTAAAAATGTATTGCTGGCGATTTAACTTCAAAAATGTATTTTTGTCCTTTCCTAGTGTTTTTGGTTTTGTTGTGATTTTCATTATTTGCCCATACCTTAACAGGTGCTACCACCCCGGGTCAGAGTAGACCTTAAAAACAGGAATTAAGAAGTGGTTCCACGCTCCTCAAAAACTCCCACTCTTCCGATCAGAGGCTTTATTGCCGGTTGTAACATTTTTCTAATATGCAGGATAACACCCCAGATTGAAACGCGTATGTTGGGCAAAGAAGTAGATGGAAAATGATTTCTCAATAGTGAAAGTTAGAAAGCTATATGGTACGTACGTGATAGGCTAGAAGTTGGATCCTTTATTGAAATATCTAACATGAGTGGGAATGCGATAGACGGACTGATATTTTGCATTAGTATTGTAAGCTGCAATCTTCAAAGTTGTTGACTGCGTAAGATAAATGCAGAGAATGATATTAATTTCCTGAACAAGACATCTGAGTGATACACGTCATAAAGCTAGAAACTTTAGACCAAATTCTATATTCATTCAATGCAGTTTTGTTTAATATTCAACAGGTCTGACTATTGCCCACCTTGCTAGCAAAGATTTAAAAGAAAGTTTCAAAGACACCAAATTAATGGAAAGCCCCCATATTGCTGGTTTGATATCAATTCAATAGAAAAATTGTTTTCCATCATTTGAAGAGATGCATATGGGACTAGAAATCAATATTTAAGCAAAAAGTCCTCAGTGAGGCAATAACAATTGATGTAAGTAATTTTACAATTTAATCAAAACAAAAGTAAATGTTACGGGGATAAAAGAATAAGCTATCGATAAAAGTATGCATTTTGATGTATATCTTCATGGATGACCTTTTAATATTACCGTAATTTTGTTAAAATTTCTGCAGTAGCGTTTGCTTTCACTGAAACACACTTGGAAGAGAGAAAGTATAAGTATAGAGTATAAATTCTTCTTGTCCTTTAATATGAATATTTGTTCACAAAGGTATCTGCGTAAGTTGTCGAAACCGTACAACGAGCTGTGTGAATGAAAGTACTGACCTGTTTTTTTATGGGATCAAAGTAGACATAAGACCACCCAGGCAATTACTGACTTTCAAATTACCAGAGTTTATAGGTAGGATAAATTTCGAAAGGATATATTTACATGGTTGTATACACTGTAATTTGCTTATAAACCAGCCATGGGCAAACTGTTGTCCTTTATGAAAGGTCGGACGGCTCTCCAGAGTTCTTGAAAACTGGAACAGCAAATGATGACTTCCAGCAGGCAGGAAAGCAGGCAGCGATTCGACATTTATTATACAGTTTTGAGAGAACAGGAGTCAGTTCGGGAACACACTTCTTAATGATTATTACGGGGATACCATCGAGTTCACATGCCTTGTAGTGATCTAGGTTAGAGATGATAGCGAAAACCATGTAAGAGGTTATTTACATATCACTCAGGCTTCCGGCCATATCAAGTTTAATACACCGGTTCTCGCTCGATCACCGAAGTTAAGCAACGTTGAGCCTGGTCAGTACTTAGATGGATGACCGCTTGGGAATACCAGATGCTGTAAGCGTTTAGTGACGGATGTGCGTTGTGGTGAAGTGGATATCGGCTCGGAAAGAGAAATCGGTGAGCCGAGTTCGAATTCCAGTTGAATACCCTACATTCACTAAAGCACTGGAACCCTTGGGAAAGGTATTAATCCGTCCCTTCCCTCCAGTTATGGATTAAACAACAGGGTAGGACTTGGTGATCCTGCCCTTAAAAACAAAATCCCAATGTATCTTGATACTCGAAAAGAAAAAAGTATTATTAGACACAAAACTTATATAAAAAACAATAATAAATTGTTGAAAGAAAAAGGTATTACCAGTAATAAATAAATAAAAATGTAGTTGGCAATAAATGACCCGGCGAAGTTGATATGCCATAAAACAAAACAACCAACCATATCACTCAACAGAGGCTTAGTTCTAGGAGGGAACTTAGGCAGGGACTTGTTCAAATATTTACTGTTGCATTTGCTTTCATTGAAATACAATTGAAAGAGAGTATGAACCCATCTCTTCTTTGAACAGACGAACTTTGTTCACAAAAGTAAATATCAGCGTAAGTTATCGAAACCCGTACAAACGGGATGTATCACTGAAAGTGCTGAACGATTTTTTATGAGAATAAACTAGATACAGAACATACAGACAATTGCTAATCCTCAAATTACCAAGGTTCATTGGAAGGCTAGATTTCGGGGATATGCGTTGTGCCGCTGTGGATATCGGCTTGGAACTAGAAATCGGAGTGCCGAGTTCGAATTCCAGTTGAATTTGCTGCATTTGCTTACTTCCCTCGGGAAGAGTTTGAATCCATATATTCTCCCTCCAGCTATGGGTTCTATAGACTTGGTTGGCAACCATTCCACCACAGAAAGTAATGGCAACCTACTGCGGGAAAATTATTTGCTTATTCAGTCACGTCTCTTTTAAGACATGATCGCCCAAGAGTGTATCACGAATGGCACTTAACTGAAATTTCGAAAGGATATATTTATATTGTTATAGACCAACCAGAGGAAAACTGCGGTCCGTTTATTCTTCTGAATGACACGTCTAATTTAATGAGGAAATTAACGTCTTTTAAAATTTTGGGTTTGTTTCATTATCACTTGTTCACTCACATTCTTTCTCACACAAAGAGTTTGAGAGAAAGGTACCTTTTACTCAAAGGTAAATAACTAAAAAAAGGTACCTTTTACTCAAAGGTAAATAACTAAAAAAAGGTACCTTTTACTCAAAGGTAAATAACTAAAAAAAGGTACCTTTTACTCAAAGGTAAATAACTAAAAAAAGGTACCTTTTACTCAAAGGTAAATAACTAAAAAAAGGTACCTTTTACTCAAAGGTAAATAACTAAAAAAGGTACCTTTTACTCAAAGGTAAATAACTAAAAAAAGGTACCTTTTACTCAAAGGTAAATAACTAAAAAAAGGTACCTTTTACTCAAAGGTAAATAACTAAAAAAAGGTACCTTTTACTCAAAGGTAAATAACTAAAAAAAGGTACCTTTTACTCAAAGGTAAATAACTAAAAAAAGGTACCTTTTACTCAAAGGTAAATAACTATTAAATTCTTGAGTAACATCCATAACCTATTTAATGCCTTCTTGAGTAACATCCATAACCTATTTAATGCCTTCTTGAGTAACATCCATAACCTATTTAATGCCTTCTTGAGTAACATCCATAACCTATTTAATGCCTTCTTGAGTAACATCCATAACCTATTTAATGCCTTCTTGAGTAACATCCATAACCTATTTAATGCCTTATCAAAATAAAAATTAACAAAATCAATGAATGAAGAAGTGATGAAGGTTATAGAACATCAAGGAGCCCATATTAACATGTAAAATAAATATATGGTAATTTATTCCAGTATAGAAGATATTGTATTATCAACATTTCTAGTACTAGCTAAATACTCTCCCTACAAACAGGAGAAAGGTCATATAGAAAAGTTCTTATTTCTCTAAAACTGTTTCTATAAACGACATTTCGAAATATTTTCTAAACTTCATTTTATCATTATATGAAATTTATTTGAATTTCTTGCTCTGAATCTAGCTACGTAGGACTAACCATGATGAAAACCTTTGAATCATTTTCTAATGTTTGTATCATTACTACTACTACTACTACTACTACTACTAATAATAATAATAATAATAATAATATTCAATAATAAATGAAGGCAGTAAATACAAACAAGATTTACATTTCGTAGATTCTGTAGAAAAACAAAACAGAAGCTAAGAACCAACTATTGCGGCAAAAAATATGAAAATGAAAGCCAAAGATAAAGCTCTTGAACAGATGAAACAACGCTGGCAAGACAAACCTCTGTATGGCCAATATCCAGAACGTGCCAATAAATCCAATATTGATAAAGTTATTACTCATATTACTCATCAATGGTTACGTGCATCTGGATTAAAGTCTTTTCACTAGGAACTTTCAGGCAAATATACATAATAATGTACATCCAAAATGCAGGTTCTATACTTCTGTACTTGCTCCAAATGAATATAAAAATCGTCACGATAGAGTGGGGTAATATTTACATTGGACAATGTGCAAACACTATGGAAAATCTGTAAACAAACACTGGTATGAACATCATCCAGCACCGATTACAGAAATAGAAGATGTTACTATTCTATGGGATTACACTATCTACACAGAGAGAAAGATTGAAGCAAATAGGCCGGACATTATTGTTAAGAACCAGAAAGAAAAAACTTGCTTATTAATTGATATGGCTTGTCCAGCGGATTGTAACATAGCAACCAAGGAATTCGAAAAACTGTCAAAATATAAAGACCTAGAAACTGAAATAGAAATAATGTGGAAATTGAAAACAAGAATCGTGCCAGTGATAGTTTGTGCACTTGGAATGATAAAAAATGGAACAAAACAACACATTGAAAGAATCCCTGGAAACCCCAGCTTAAGAGATATACAAAAATTGTCTTGTTAAGTACAGTCCACACACTAAGGAGAACTTTTTCTATGTAACGCTAGGGATGATAGCGGAAATAGAAAAACATGAAATGTCGCGATAACGACACACCACGACCTGCCTTAGGTCTTCTCGCAGACTTGTTAGGTAGTGCGACCATAGCAGAAATCGAAATATGATGAAAAAATGACAGCATAATAATAACAATATTAATTCAGTGAAATTACTGTTTTTTACGTGTTTAAATAATTAAGTATTTTTACTATAATATAATTTTAAAAAAAGAGCGATTAGATGAGTCTGCCAAGCTTTTGATAGGAGTGGCGAGACTCGGACTGTGGCTTAACATAATTCGAAGGCGTTTGACAAAGTTTGACATTGCTGGTCCTCTTCATAAGCTGAAGAGCTATAGTGTCTCCAGATGAATTTTTTTTTTTTGTATAAGGAAAGTTATGAATTACATCACTTCTAGATCTTTCCCTACTAATGCTGCTGTCCCCAGGGCTGTACATTTGTACTTACGTTTATTATCTTCATCAACGATCTTCCAGGTGTCATAAGTTCTAAACTCGTTATATATGCTGAAGAGACAACTATTTATTTTTGTCTTAATGGCAAGATCGATACGCTTGATAAATCAACTGATAAAAAAAACCCAAAAAAAAACCATTCAATCTGTTGTTAACTGAGGTAAGAAACGGTTTGCTAATTTTCAACGCCTCCAAAAAGAAACACGTGTCTTTTAGTCACCCAAGTGAACTATCTTGGAAAGATTTTTTTTTTTTGTGTGTCATTATGCTAACTTTGGATTTTCTACTTTGGACACAGCTTACATAGAATTGACCATGAGAGGATGATTTGAAGGATTATCTAATGTTTTTTATAATAATAATAATAATAATAATAATAATAATAATAATTATTATTATTATTATTATTATTATTACTTCAGCAAATTACTGTCTTTACACTTATTTAAATAATTCGCTAGTTATCAGAAAACGTAATTAAAATGATTATTTTGACTTATTTACATAACACTAGAACTTTTTCGGTTCCATTCGACTAAGTTGTAGGAATATGAAATAGCAGACGATAATGCTTATTATGAACCCTGTACATTTCCTAACATTGAACAGAAGTTTGACAAGGGAGATATAAATTAGAAAAAACGATTAATTAAAAAAAAAAAACATTGGCAGAAACATTACCATGTATGGCAATTTTTTAGAATTTGAATTAAAAATAAATAACACATAAGAAATATTTATTGAAATGCACTTTTAGAAATTATTATTCAAATTAAATATTATCGTCATTTATTAGTAAAACATATAAAGGTGAGTAAATCGTTTGCGTCCACAAGGCCCGCATAAATTAATCATTGACGCTAAGTAATTTTCATTCAGGGGAACTAATTGTAATGACTAATGTATCATTCTAACTAAACTTCCTTTAAATATATCATAACAGATAATGAAAAAAACGGGTAGTATGTGACAATGATTAATGCATAGGGAGAGTTTGTCATGGATGAATCGCCATCAATAACTTCAAAAGCGGTGATCAATGGAAAAAAGCTAAAGTTGTGCGTGTGGTGTGGAATCGTCGGTGTATTATTCATTTCTTTTTCTCTGTGCTGTGTCCATTCAGTGCTGTGTGCAATATTGGCTCACCACAATTTCTTGTCCTTTGTAACTATTAATACATTTGTATTTTAGTTATCTATCATAAACAAACACCCATTTACTCAAATCTGCTTAGTAGATTATGCTATGGTCATGTGTATTTTCTCACAGCTACATTCACTGATTGTACATATACACACGCGACAATCACGTGATAATCTTGCTTTCCCGCTTTTTTACGGGATTTATATATAGCAGACACGTGGTACACCCAGAGACAATTGCAGCAGAACCTGAGAAGACAAAGCAAGGCAGTTCACAGATGCCCGCAATAGCAGCATGCTATTGCGGAGTACTCTTTCTTCAATATCAAGCAATTCTCTCACACATCCGCACTAATTGCAAGACGCAAGTAGATGCCTTTTTATTTCTTTAAATAACACGTGTACTCACGAACTCAGGCATTTTCACCAATCTTATATCAATATTATTCCTCAGACAAATTACATATGACACTGATAACTCTTCCAGCAACAAAGAACTTTACAACTTACCTCAAAAGCTTTAACACAATCTTATGCAGAAAATGAAAGACATTTTAATCAGACACATTCAACTTCTGTACAAAGTATGTAATTCTTGTTATTTGTTAATACATTTTATATAATTACAATTAATGCTTTGACCATTTTATTCAATGTTCCATTTGCTAATTTCATGAATGCTTTCAACCGTATAAAATAATTGTTGGAATGGAGGAATTTAGTTAAAAGGTTTTTGGGAAAATGGCCTTGTGCCATGTAAAATTCACACCTAAAATTTCTATGCATCTGAGGCCCCTTTCTCAGTCCTTTTTTCCCTCAACATGTTCTACGAGTATCAAATATTTCAAGCCTTATTTTCTAATTATGCGCCATAGAAATTTCAACCTTTTATCTTTCTGTCTTCCTGGTGTTAGGAATAATTTGTCTTTTTTTTCCATTTTCTCTAAAACTTCATCGTTGCTCATATATATACTAGTAGTATTGCCCGTCGTTGCTCGGGTATAATGAAAGCTTCAAAACTAATCCATGGTCCTGGAGCTCAGACTCTTTGGACATTGGCATGAAAGGCTAAAAAGCAATAGTTGTTTCCAGTTAATGCAAAACCATAGACTGAAAGAAAAATGAATGGATGTAAGTCAAATTTTGATTTCCTGGTATCGATATCAAATAAGCTTTTTTCGTCGTAAACTGAATTTTGAAGGCTAAATAAGTCCTCTGAGAATAATATATATCATCGATTATCTGCACTATTGTAAGAACTGCAACCTAGCTAGGAACACTCACATACGCTTATAGTACAACTGTGTAAATTTTCAAGAAAATCGGTTCAGCCGTTTCGGAGTCTATAGGTAACGGACACACACACACAGACACCGTTCCATTTATAAATAAGTTTATATATATATATATATATATATATA